>OMNV01015986.1:0-43011 GCA_900303265.1 Brotula barbata | reverse complement strand
AACAAATCATCACTTTATTAAAAAAGAAAGAGGAGGAGTGCATCAGTGGATTCATTTGAACAATTATGCAAATGAGACAGGAGATGAAGCTTTTATTAATGTTGGAGAAGTGTTGCATCAGATAGTAGCTGAAGTTCATTACGTTAGTCTAGTTGGAGATGAATACACTTTGATTAGTTTGACGTCAGCCGCAGGGTAAACTCTCAGAGGAACTTTTGCTCTTTTTGCAAAAACAGGGAAAACGGGCACAAAGGTTTGTGTTGCACAGGTAAAAAAATGCAATCATTACTAACTAACTTGATGCAGGCATTGTCAATTTGTGTTTTACGTGTTTGCTGGAGGTTTCGTCTCATTAATGCTTTCTTTTCCTGTTGTTGTAACATGTTTCGTCAGAATACAGGGCTAGTTTCCCACTTTCCACTTGGTCCCTGTCTTTATAATAACAAGCCTTGTGTTATTCTCCTTGGCACGCTCCCACTCCCTCACGATGTTCCTGTCTCTCCTTCTCTCTCTTTGCAGGTACAGGGCCTAGAAGGTGGTGCAGTGTGACTGACTGACTAGGGCCCGTGCTTGCTGTGGCTCGGAGGGGTAATTAATTTCAGCAAACGACCGCCACGTCTGTCGGCTTTTATAAACGAGCGTTTACACACTATGGACAATTTAACCACTCCACTGAGCCTGCCTTGACAAGGATGAGTAGAGAGAGAGAGAGAGAGAGGGAAAGAGATGGAGAGAGAGAGAGAGACAGAGAGAGATGGGCACGATGGGTGACTGATGTGAGATTTAATCAATAGAGTAAGCACATTTACTCTCATGATACTCACACATCCATATTCATACCAGTAATTCTAACGCCTACGCTGTTGCACACCACAAAAAATAATAATGCATCAAGGATTTTACTACATCTCATCAAGCGTTATCACAGGCCGGGATCATCACTGCTAATTATGAATAGCATGATGGACTAACTGTCGTCTTGGTACGTTAAGTCAGATGAACTTAATTTTGAATGTAAAATGATGTCTTCCATTACAGTTTTGCACATATAGCCGCACCGCAGAATATTATCACTGCCAGCATCTTTCTTTTCACGCGCCACATCCAGTGAAATGTGCTTGCAATGGCTATATCAGTGGAATGTGCTTCCAAGACAACCCGCTCTCCACTAAAATCAAGACATAAATTCTTGGAGTTATTGAGAATATTTTTATTGGCTTTGTGCAGACTACAGCACTGAGCTGCGTCGTCGTGCCTTGACAATCTACTCGCATTAATCCAGAAAATACATTGGATGACATTTCTGGAGATTTCAGAGAAACGGCCTGGCTGCTCAATAATTAAACATTTAAAATCTTTGCCTCGTTGCTCCTGGAAATACACTTTGCCAACAAAACCGGACGCTGTGAACTTGAAGCTGGAAGGTTGTCAAAATATTGCATGTGGATCTCACACAGCTGACTCTGCATTCACGCGATTAATTTACCGAGTGGCACTCTCATTTTAAAGGGAAATCTTCACATGAAACACTGCACTCAGGAACTGGTTAGTTTACAGTATTTGCAACCCCAATGCTGGTACGTATTAAACAAAATGTAACTAAACAGTTGTTATTGTAGTTTTTTGGTGCAGTGCTTTCAAGCAGCTTCTACTGTTCTCCACGCATGCCTTATCAACTGTTTCAGCTGCGGATTCGAGCTCTGAAAAAGTGGAAAACTACCGTACAACTTTTTCATTTCTTTCTTTCATTACTGCCATGGTAACTTCTTGTGATTTGCAATGCGAAACTTGGTTTCTGGAACTCATGGACAGAGGTGCGATGCGGGACCTAAAACCGCTCTGTTGTCTTTATTTGTGCACAATCGTGAGAATTCCTAAAAATGATTGAAACAATCACTCAACTCTCTCCTATTCTCTCTAGAATCGACTGAAGGACCTACACCGTAAGACTGTTAACTCAACAGCACGTAACATTCCTACTTTTTCCCCTTAGAATTTCCAGTCCAGTCCAAGAAGAGCAGAGCCACACCACAGTCACTCGGCACTTGATCAGCCGAGCGCTGTGAACGCCGTTTTGTTTGCCTGTAACACTATCAGGTTGCCAGACTATTAGCCCAGCAGCTCCACGCTTCTTTGTTCCCCCTGCCAAAGCAAGTTACATGGCTCGCCTCTAACTCAGTGTTTTTACAGCTAGACATGCATTACTGTGTGACATCAAGCCCAGGGGCTTATAGATCTACTGCACTGTATGACAGGAGCCTTTATGGTTTTGCAGGAATGTATGACAGCAGTCGGCCTCCCTTAATACTTGGCAGGGATAACTATAGTGTACAACAGAGTAGCACAGCCATTTGAAGGCCCCGAGGAAGCAAGTGTTACCATAGCTACAGTGGGCCATGGGGATTGCTTACTGTCCAAGAATAAGGGATTAAGAGAATGAGCAATTCTTTAAATGCTGAGTGATGATTTCTGCCCACATGTTTTGTGTATGTGTGTCCCCTTCCTGATGGAGCAGCTCTTATTAAGAGTGTAAGAGCGCCCAAGAGTAAAACCCAACCCAGCCTCCCACCGTTCCACTTCATTCATACACTCAAATAGACATGCACACACTGTCACAGGCAGGTAAAAAAAACCTACAAATGCAACACATGCATTACTGCTGCATGCTTTGCCAGCTCAGTGTAGTCAGGGCAGCGTAAAGTGTTTACCTTTCTGAGGTACGAGTTTTGATTTAGGAGCAGCCATCTGGCAGAGGAGAGAGGAGGAGAAGGCAAGTGAGAGGATAAGGAAGAAGGAGAACAATAATTGCCCCCTTCAATGAATGAAATCAAACCTTTCATTGTTTTCATTATGCATCTGCAGACAGGCCTACGCGACCATCCATCAGCAGAAGTGCAGCTCAACCTCCAGCGCAAACAACAAGCGACGTAAAACCAAGCATTAACAACTGAAAACACCTGTCCCCGTGTCACCATTACATAGACTAAAGGAAACATGGAGCTGACATTACCATACTATCACAGCCAAATGTCATTGTTTGGCACCACTCCTCTAGTCTGCTTCTAATTAGCTAGCAGGGGGGGTTACCATTTTAGGCCTTCATATCAAAGAGTAATGATGAATATTGCAGCTTGACCTTTACCAAGAAGCTGTCAGCTATGAGCAAAAAGTCAATCAGTAACAACAGCAATCAGCAAACACATTGTGTATATGCTAATACAGTATATTTCACTACAAGGATAAATCCTGCAAGATTCGCCCGTAGAGACAGTAAATTAGCCTTAGCGGTAGAATGTACTGGTGTGTCAAAAGTCAAAGTAATTGTACAGAATGGTCCGTGTCAGAGTGTTAAAATATTGATGCATTACCGCAGATGTAGTAAAGGCTAACAGTAAAGGAGGCTGGATATCTACTTTTGCAGGGTTTGGAATAAAACAATAAAAGGCCTAGAATGAAATAGCAAAGTTTCTTACTCAAAAAAAAGAGATGGTTCTAGTTTAGCTACTTTGATGCTTTCATATCAGTTGGTAGACAGCAGAATATATACTTTATCACTCTGTGCATTTAAGGTACAACATATTGAAAGTACAATATTCTAGAAATGATTACGTATAGCTATTACGAGTGTCACAATTTCATTTTTCTTCTTGTCCCAGTTGTAATTAATGATTTACATCGCATGATTCATGAGGTCAATATGTGACTGAACCAAGCTGAAATAGTGAAAACACCAAATCAAGAGTTACCAGACGTATGATAGTGAATGATAAAAATGACATTGGTGAAGACATTGGTTATGCAGGGTGTAACCTTCATCTATTTCGCTTTAATATTTGGTACCTGACAGGCCTGTAGCTGAGCTCAGTCTCAGCCATTACTTCTACTATGGCCTTACTGCTCCATTAAACTCAACAAGCTTAACTCAATGGCCTTCATTCCTCACGGCGACGGCTTCTGCTTCATACCCTGGTGGCTTTTAGCAGGAAAGGGGCAATTTGAGTGGGAGGGACAGCATCTCCCTTGTTAACACAAAATATGTCATGCAATGCCCTTGTTAACTTTAAAAGAAAAATCTGTGAAAACAATATTTTAGCTTCTTCACTTTGCCTGTTGTGGGATATAAAGATATTGCTCACTGGGGGACAGGCAGGGAGCTAACAACAGCAGTAAAAAGAAGCCATTAAGTTATGCTGTCCTTGTTCTGCTGCAGAGTTTAAGCGCCCAGTTTTAATATGCAAGAAGGAAAAACATCCAATTTACAGTCGGCTTTTATGTGGGTCTCCGCAATGACTCAGCAGTTATTGATTATGGAGGAACACAGTTTTTTTTTGTTTTTTTTAATCATCTGTCTTAAGGGCATTCCCCTGGGTCTTATTGTTCAGAGGCCCGATCCTTAAAATGAATGTTTGACCATTGTGAAGGTCCCTTAGAGGAAGTTACAGCATCCATCAGGGAAACCTTCACTCTTAACTCAAATCACAGAATCCTTCACTTACAGCTGGTTTAACAGTTAAGATGCACTGGGATATAGAGAAAAAATTGAAGGATTTTTTTATATCAGAGAAAATAAATTATTGTGAGATGTGTAAAAAACTCTCAAATTGAAAGGTCAAACAGATTCAAGTTGACGGAGCATTTACTGTTCATCAATGTCAATTTATGTCTATTTTAACCTGATTGGTGTTTAGCTGACAACTGAAGATGACGGCTTTGCCTTTATCAGATTAGAATCAAAGATTTATGCGTAAGAGAGGAACTGAATGTACCTGAAACACAGATAATGACAAATCAGATGCGTTATGAGGGCAGATAAGGCATATACACAATCTCTAATGTGTGATGAAATTTGGAATGTGTATCCAGGACACGATCAATATTTCAAGCTGTAACATGAAACTGTCATTTTCTAAATTAGACTTGGAGAGTTGTCCTCTTGTGCCACATCTCGTGTTAAAATGAAACGATGTGATCCCTTCCACTTAAATTTTAAAGCTTCTTCAGGCCAACATGCTATTTTATAATTCATCCATCAGATTTTCTACAAGGGAAACTATAAAGACGGTCAAAGAGAGAGAGTGGAATTAATTTAAATATCAATCATGGTTCTGTTCCTTTCAGCATTTCATAAACATGTCTGATGAAGGAAATTAGACTGCTCCATTTTAATCCCCAAACAGGTGATAATAATCAACAAATCAATATAAGTAAAAACACATTTAAATTGATATGAAATCAGTAATCAGAGAAGAAACCCATTTTGCGTGGCGTTAACTTCCTGAAGATGTGCAGTCCAGGTGAGCTGAAAATCTGTGTCAAAAGGATTGTATTTACTTCACCTAAGTGTATTTAATGAGAGCATCAATCTTTACTTTTCAAGTTAATTAAATCTGGATCATGTCTGGAAACTCATTACGCATGCTGGCCAAGCTGCAGGATCAAAGACAGAGTTTGTGCGTGTCAAATGGAATTTGTAATTTTATTATTTAGCTTTATTGTTTATTTATCTTCCCCTGTGAGATGTTGCATTCATCTTCATTCTTAATATTATAACTGTTCTAACAATCATAATTTCTGCCAGAACCATGGCAGTTCATCTTCTTTACAGTCTGTGTGGTGCTGAATAAATGGAAATCAATTAGGTGAAAAGTCTGCACTGTTTCTGGTATAATTAGAGGCAAACACACACCTCTCTGCACTGGGGTCCTCTTCCTGAGCTGTCATGTTAGGATACTGACAGGATGAAACATTGTAACAGTAACCTTTCTTTGCTCTGCTTAGCTATGTATCTATTTAGATTTCAATGTAAAAAACGCAATAACATAACACAGAGGAGATTCTGGACACAGCAAGTTCTCAGACAGGAAATAGCTTCCTGTTTTTTTTTGATGAATCAGCCTAAACGCAAACATGTACACAGAGTCACCGAGGAAAAGATATCAACAGATGCATGGAAGCATACGCACGCAAACACACATGCTTGCTCAAAGTGCAGCGAAAATGCAGCGAAACAGCAGATGTTTCATTTTCCACACACCGGGCCTTTTGTGCACTTTACATAGCAACAGCAGAGGGGGAGGACAAGGAGCAGGAGGAGGGGGCGCCTACATTTACAACATAGTTTTTACGTAATATTTTCTTTTCCTTGAAGTGGTACAGCTAAATGAGTTTTCAATTCTCCATAGGTTTCAGTACCACAGAGAAATACAACCACATTTAATAGGCACCACTTACATTCAATTATCTTTGTTCCACATAAAGTGCATTCATACACACACGCCTGCACGCGCACACACCTCGCTGAATAAGAAAATTGTGGCTCTCTTTATGAACCCATCCTGAACACCGAGGCTGTGCTTCAGAGCTCTCTGTCACATTATGTAGACTCGCTGCGCTGCTGCACTTCACATACATCAAATAATAAGTTATGTTGAAATCCCGTGGGCTTGAAGAAACAATGATGGAAATGAAATGCTTCATTAAGCAACAGCTACAGCGTTTGTTTTGTCGGATATCTGATGAAGTCAGTGAGTTATTACACTGTTCTATTGCTTCACTACACTTGTGTAGAGCAAATTCTTAGACCACTGTGTGCGTCTAAGAATTTGTTGTGTCCTAATTTGGTCCTTGTTGAGGATTGTTGGCCTCGATATGTCACTGACAGATAAAATATCGTACTTCCCCGTATAGAACAAATAAATGCATATCGTGTAATTTGTTAGCTGTTAAATTTCTCCAACAAAAGGTATCTTTTATAAATAAAATTTGTAATCTCAAGCACGTTGAAGGCACCGATTCAAAATGGCCTGAAAAAACACATTCAAGTTAAATATTCTGCCCTTTAATTCCGGCACTCCTAGACTCAGAGGGTAATTTGTAAGGATGGTTGAACGACTAACCTAATGTCATTTGGATTTTAATAAAGTTTAAAATGTCATCCTGCGATCATATCCCAGGCTTCATAAACTGTTTATAGTTTATAATTTTATGACAATTTTAGGAATTGAAAAGAACATTGGTCTTACTTATTAATATTTAATGGCCTCTTTTTATTGCTGTTGTCATTTCTCACGAGTGCGTGCTCTCTCCTAAAATACTAACAAAAGAAGAAAAGTCCCCAAATGATTCATGACGTAGGCGCAAGACGCCCAATGTGATTGTTGATGAATCCCAGCAGATCTTAAATCGTGTGTGATACACAAAAAGGCCAAACCGAGGGGCGACAGGAGCACATGGTGTGCAACAGGACAACAGTACTGAGCCACTAAAACATAGGCCAGCTGACTCAGGACCAGAACGGTATGTGCCCATTTAAACCATCCCAAAAGAGACAATAAATCCAGGATGCCAGCATAGATCAATTGTGTCTGTGATTATCTGTATATTCCATCATGACGCATGAATCCTTATAGCTTGAAGAACACTGAATAAAACAGAGGACAAAGTTATAACACTAACAAGTTCATATTGTTTACCAGAGTGAATTTGCACATGCACAGAGTTGATGAATGCATGCAAGATAACTCGTTTCGTACAGTGTTATATTATGAAAACTAGATTCATATGACAAATCTAATTGCTTCTTATTGTCCTAATGGTCCATACACGTGTTTGTAGTGTTCTACTGTAAATCTGACACTAGTGTGAATACCACACCACAGTCCACAAAGGCCATGTTCAACAACAAACATGACCCACAGGCGAAACAAAAAAAAAAAGAAAAAAGAAAATTGAAACATGCTCTCGCATTTCTCACACATCTTGAAAA
This sequence comes from Brotula barbata, assembly GCA_900303265.1. Classification (NCBI taxonomy): domain Eukaryota; kingdom Metazoa; phylum Chordata; class Actinopteri; order Ophidiiformes; family Ophidiidae; genus Brotula; species Brotula barbata. The sequence continues at coordinate 35,246 of OMNV01015986.1, read as the reverse complement.
CAACTTGGATGTGATATGTTCCTTCCAGCTTAGTTTGAACAAAGGCTTCTCCATGCACCATACTTTATTTTTAACACACTGGCAACTCCTCATCACTCAAATAATCTGAACTGACCGTTCTCACAGCAGTTGCCGAAATCAGATGGGCATCAGATCTAAGGCCACGTATTCGAGTGGCCCAAATCTGATGTAAAAGAAAAAAAAAGGATTTAATTTGTTTACACTCCTCAGATTTGTGGTACATGTAAACAGAAAAACCCATGGTCCAGCTCAGCTTGTAATACGTACATACAAAGCTAAAGCTCACAGGCATTTTACTGATATAGAGTGCGAGAGAACTCTCTTTCTTTGACCTTTAACATTGCCTTCCCTCCATCCCAAAGTCTTTTCCAGAGTGAGATTGCTTTCAACAGACAGAATAAAAAACCTTTGCTATTCTGATGGTGTAGGGAGGAATGGGCATTGCCGACTGGACACCACAGATGTTAACTGGAATCAGTTTCACAGCATCTCTAGAAGCTTCAGCCCCTATCGCCAACCCCACCTCACCACCACACCCACATTCATGTCGCTCTTGGCACAGATCAGGAACTCAACTGTAGTTCTTGAATTCTGGGCAGTGCTTCATCACATCTGTGCTGGTCCACCTCCTATGGTGGCTCAGTGGGGAGAAAAAGTCTATAAATCTAACTGTCACCTAGCAGGGAAATTATGTTGGCAGAAGGAGTGAGAAGAGAGAGACATTAAGAACAAACAGTATACAAGTAGTGGTCTAAATGGTCACACATGGAGGATCTGGCGTTACTTTCTCCATCCTCCAAATCCATCTTTCTTACACTTTCACTGCCACAGACGCTCCTATTCCCTTAACAACAATCAAATTACTTCCATTCCCACTCTATCTGCCTGTTTTGGTGCCCATGTCTTTCAGATCACCTCGCTGGAAGTTTCATGAAAATGATTTACATCCAACTGCGGTAATTGACTCGGTAAGTGCAATTATAATGTTTGATGTGAGGAATGACTCATCCTGAGACTTTGTGAGACTTCCTGCAGGATTGCCAGTTAATGTCAACCCACTGACTCACTCTGCACCGTTCCCACTCCGGAAAAAGACACGAGTTAACTGCTGTATCCGTTTCCCCTCTAAAATGGAAACCCTCCAAAGACAGCGTGCTCACTGATGATCCCTGGAATGCACTGCAGAAACGTTCCTTTAACTTAATGCCTTAAATACACAGAAAAATTGCAGTTCCACACGTGTTTGTAGAAACAAACTACAAAGATAAATAAAGGGGATGAGAGTAAAGGGAAGTCGATGAAGCCTCAGCAAGAGAGGGAAGACGGGGTAAAAGAGGGTTATGAAAGAAGAGCAATGGGAAAGATAATGAACGGGAGAAAGGACAGAAAGTGAAAAGTAGAAAAAGAAAGTGGTGTGTAGGGTGTGATGGATGGAGTTGAGGAGGAGGAGAGGCGGAAAGCTGTACTGCAGGAGTAGGCAGCTGGTGAGAGGTGTGTGTATGCGCGTGTGTGTAGTGTGGCGCACATGTCTGTATGCCCCATGTACCATGAGTCTGGGGAATAGTGGGGGGTTGACGGATCATCTGTTGAAAAGCAGGCTAGAGGGATCTCTCTCTCTCTCTCCCTCTCTCTCCCTTCCACTCCTCTCTTTCTCGCTCACTCGCTCCCTTGATCGTTTCACTTTGTGCTTCTCAAGGTTACTGCAACACTGCGAAAGTTTGGAAGGTACATGATACCAGCGGCTCAAGCATGAGTCAGCACTTTTCTACTCCTCTCCTTCCCTCTAACAGCCAGGATGACACTGGAGTTACTGTGAATCCTGTTACCGGGTCCATTATATCTCACTTCAATGTGGCTGCCGGTGCCATTACAGGTAAAACTATACTTTGTCGATGAAATATGAAGTGCTTTGATTTATCACAACGTTACCAGTTCCCTCGCTTTTTTTTTGGTAACTGTTGTGATCCATGCAGTGCAGTTTGATATGACAGCCTGTGATCTCATCTCACAAGATTTTCTACCAATGAAATGAAATTAACTCCCATTAAATGTACATCCTCATTTAATTGTCTGTTAATGATCTCAGTCTACGTGCTCCTCCCTGGCTTGGGGAGTTGTCGTATTCGATAACACAAGGCAACAGACAACAGAAAAACAATAAAAATATATGTTTATTTGCTTGTTGAATTTAACCATGCATACACTTGTACACACTTATGCATGTACTGTATGTTTTATGTTAAACTGGAGAATTAAATATTATGGCCACAAGGGGGCAATGTGAGAGCCAAAACACAAATCATCCATACTTGACAACAACAACAAACTATTTCCAATTTCGGAAAGGTTGCGACAAATGAGTTTAGTATTTTGCTTATGTGTTGAAGGTGAAAGAAGCAGCGATAATCTATTGACCCGATGCCCGATTAGCTTCTACTCAAAAGAGTGTGAAATTTCGCTGCTTGTCTGTTGTCGCACTGCTGCTGTCACAAAGTTTGACGTTGCTGTATGCCGGATTTGTGTACCTATCGCATCTTGAGAATACATAGGATTAATTATTGATGTCATCTGCACAACCACAGGAAAGGATGTGTGTGGCAGCCATTAATGCATAAGCATATTTGTATTAAAGGTCAGCGGTAATCCTAGCCCTAGAAGATTGCAGGAGGAATAGATAATTCAATATAAATGGAAATGGACTTACGTATCATTCCTGTTCTACATCTGGTGGCCGCCATGCCAGCAATGCTACAAACACTAAACTCGTGAACTCCAGCAGGACTCCCAGTGGAGGCAAAGCTATTTCACTTCCTCTCCCCTGACCCTTCACTTCCCTTCCCTTTGGCTGTCTCTGCACAGAGATATATTGGCCCTCAGCCTGAAGCTGATCCGAGGCATGTCTCTGGACACTTCATGTCAGCTTGGCGGGACAACAGACAGAATACCACAGCAGAGGCACAATGTCAACCTCAATAATACTGTAGCTCGGGGTAGGAGGGAGACAAACAGAGAGGGGAAAGACACAGACCGAGAAAGACGGAGGAAACACATCGTATATGAACATTAATAAACCAACATTGGTAGAGTACTGAAAACTAATAAGACCTCGTCTCTATATTATTCTATATTATGTGGCATTGGTAGGGTTACACAAAAGTAAGTCAGCGTTTTTGACAAGCCTCCTGCCTCCTAAACTGTCTCTCTGCCGCACCATTGATTCTCTACAACTGCAAGAAATTCAGAAAGCTTTGAAAGCTGTTTGGGCTTCTAAATGCACAGCAATAAACATTGATAAAAAAAACTCAGACTATGACCTGACAAATGGAAGACCAAGGGCACTTAAAACTTAATATCTCAAAACTCAGGCAGGGGCAATTCTCAGCTGTTGCATTTGAGGAATTTGGCTGTGGACAATTAGTTGTGATAGGTCATGAAATATTCATTGATGCTAATGTTTCTTTTGGCATTGAGCCTCTTCCTCAAAACAAATCTTTTGTCCCAATGGCATTTTCATCTTTTTCAGCCATGTGCGAATTTTTGCTGACATGAACACTTTTCAACTGCCTCAGCAAACATGATTGGGCACTATATTTCTTATATGTCACCAATCTCGAGGCACGAGTGGTTTATTAACTGTGAAGCATTTTTTCTCGCTCATAAGCTCTCTCTCTGTCTCTGTCTCTGTAGTCCAGCCAGCCACCATGGGTTCTCTGGGATTCTTGTGGCTGAGTCATCCTGTACTCGCTATTGGCCATAATATCATCTTCCCAAAAAGTACTGGAAGTTGGAAGCGTAGCTGGCTTAGCATGAAAGGACTTTGTGTATGTCTGTGTACGAGAGACGAACATCTAGCCCTGACTGAATATGAGAACAGCCAGAATAGCATCAAATGACCCTTGTCCTAACATTCCCCAAGCCGCCCAGCATCCTAGACTGGAAGCCAATTCTCAGTTGACCCAGCTCGGTCCAAACTCTTATTCAAACTTATCTGCAATCCATCTTTCTATGGTATCGAGCTTCAACAAATGCAGGCATTCTCCACAACAGCCTCACGCGTGGCCCAGAAAATACATGAACCAGCTTCCACAAACCTCAATTCATAGCCCCAGAATATTGCTTGGCATCGGTAATCTCCACATCATAGACCAACATGTTCCATCTCTTGCCCATCATCACCATCTAATTCCTACTCTCCCCAACACCAAAACCCACACTTTGAAAACATTATTTTAGCAGTAAACTAACATATTGTGGTGAGCATTTTAGCACATAAAATCAGTCTACCGCAGAGACCATTGTTCCAGTCCTAACCCCGGTTTCACAACCCCAACCACACCCTTCCCAGCCACGACATTCATCCCCTCTCGCCCTCAATTCCGTCAGCCCTCCGCTCAGCCGACCTCAAACTCTCAACCCCAACCCTCAAAAATTCTTCTGTACTAGTTTCCCCAGCTTCCCTACCTCACGCTTCCTCTTAGCCCGAACCCACAGCTCTGGCCCCAGCTATCTTCTCCATCACCCCACCCCCAAGCTCACATCCAGGATCCTTAATCCCAGAGTATTTGTAGTCATTCATTCCTTTCCAAGAGCACAGATGTTGCAGCAGGCCACAGTCATTTTCTCACAGTTTGGGTTAAGAAGGCCAGAATTTCGACAGGGTACTCATTTTATAAGCCAGACAGAGGTAGTGTGCCAGACAAAACTAAATATGAGACTTCACTATGAGCTCGAAAATGTCCATACCTTTAAAATGTAATCTAAAATGTGTGTTGTGTATAGTGTCATGGTAACCAGAACTTTATCCAAGTGCAGATTTAGCCAGGAAGCCAGTCAAAAAAACAAAAAAAAACCGAACAGCTAGTCGATCAGATTAGCCCAACAAGTGAGAATATTAGCCAAGACAAAACATGCTAGTCAGCCGGTCCGTAACCCATTCTGCCACCCACACTCTCAAAACACAAAGCAGCCAGCGAGTCAACAAGGCCAGACACTCATTAAACCAACAGCTTTTCCTCTTCATTTTTTCCATGGAACCTGTCCTTGCGTTCCTTTCTCTGTGAGGTGGCTCTTGACTCATTGAGAGGTCAGGTTATAGGATGTTAGTCATAATAACACCTTCTAACCAGAGCCCAGCTTGTACTTTAATGAAGCTGCACTTCTCCTAATCCTCTACCAAAGAGAATTCACTCTGGATTTTATTTGGAAGAGTCCCATAGGTACTTGTGAGTGTGGCTTATGTTTTCCACGTTTACCAAACTGAGAAATGTCCTGCCGTGTATGGCCAATTTTAGGATTTAGAGATGCCTGCGGCAGGACTATTAATTTTAAACCATAACAACTGTTACCTTGGTGGGGAAAACACTGTATTTTTCCACATACAGGATGTCTCAAAGTTTTGGCCATCATTCATCAAATAATATTTTACTACCCAGTAAGTTGGTAAAATATGAAGATGTGGTGACAGAACCAGACGCTGACACTTTGCAATACAGTTCACAGGAGTGAGCAAAGCAAGCAATGAGACCAGTCTATACTATTATTGTATATGAACCATTGGTAACATACAATTAAGGTGATTACATATAAAATGAACTCTTGGAATATGTAGTGGCTCAGGTGTAGTATGTAGATTAACAAAATAGAACAGAATTTTTCAAAATACAAAATGGTCACTTACATTTTCACAAAATAAGTTATTTACATAATGTGGATAAACAGTGCTGCCCTCTAAAACCACTTCCATTCATCTCAACACAAGTGACAACCAGTCAAAAGAGGGTTTGTCCTCTGTAAGGACTGCCAGAAGGATCCCAGCAAACAAGGCCATTAAAATTCTTTCTTTTCTATGTCCTTCTACTTGGTACAAGAGAACAGCCACACAATATTGTGCATTTCCATCAATAAATGTGATTTTTGAAAAGTTTTAGGTAAAGTTTAATCTTGGAGGATGTATTTCGACAAGGTTCCAGGATTGGCGTGGACTTATTTGTGTGACATAGCTAAAGCAGGACAGAAGCAAAGAAGAATTCTTTGTAACCACATCAGCAAAGTAGAGAACCTCCAAATCAAACAAGCAAGACCCCAGCAGACTGACCTTGACATTCGCCGGAAACACGAGGAGAGAGAAGAAGAGAATAGATGTGCACTTTTCAGCATTTGTGTAACATGGCTAAGCAATGGTTGACATATTGATTCTGGCTCTGCATCATTCAGTGGGTTTATATGACATATGAAAAAGTCAATCTACTGCAAAATCCGGCAAAAATTAGAATTTCTAAAATACATGTAAACATGTTACTCCATCTGGAAACGTACTAAGTCGATTAAAGATAATGCCTTTGGGGATCGATTTTCTAAACCATGTATATACTTCAATCGGACCAGGAATTCTGTGCATGTTCCGTTGGTTTGATCCGCTACCACGGTGGTCTCTTACCCAGAAGTTGAACAGTTCACCATAGGCCTCATCACGGCGGGTGCTAGGATGAAAACCACACATTTCTGGACGGACAAGGAGACAAACTTTATACTGTCATAGATCAGGGAGTTAAATATCCTACACTAAATAGAAGGACGAAAAAAATCTGAAATGCGAATGGTTAAAAAATGTGGAATGTTGTGATTCTATTCAAACCAGAGAGTGACAATACAGGAATCTTCTTGTACTTCACTTAGCAGAATCAAGACATATTTCTGTCAATAGATTGATTATTCTCCAGCTTGTGTGTGCTGGAACAACGTCAACCATCACTCAGTTGCAATGGTGCATGTAGACACTTTGAATGTTGACTGACAGCAGCAGCTTCTTTAATTCAAATGAGGCAAATGTGCTGTGTGTGTAGCCATGCCAAGGTTAATTGCAGATTCCTTTAACCTTTTTATTCTTGCTTTTTAACATTGCTGTTTTGTGCATTTTTCACAATTGTTGTGGTAATAATACCACGGTGGCATGGTTGAGTGACTCACAAGTTAGCGACGTCAGATTGTCTTCGCAGTACGACGCAGCCATGAACAGCCACAGAATGGGCATAACCACTGAACAGAATTCTGTAATTACTGACAGCAGAGATGAAATTAAACAATATTGTTTTTTTATGTAAACACAGATTTTGATGGCTCTATGGCATGTAAAAGGTTCGCTCCACTCATAGTGAGCTTTATCATAACAACTTTCTGCTTTAATAACTCAGTGAAGAAGAGGGAAAGAAGGGGTACAGAGTAAGAGATGGAGAGACCTGCTGAGAAGAAAGAGATATGGAGGGAATGTGAATGTGAGGGGGCGGAGAAGTGAGGAGAAATGAAATCAATAATGAAAGGCTCCATAACAGGAACTTAATCAGAACAGCAGGTCCCCATATTGCTCCTGACTAGCGCACGCATCACCGCCGTCGATTCAATTTACTCCCCAAACCCTGAAAAAATAAATAAAACATGGAAAATAAATTGAGACGCTCATTCAAATTCATTAGAACTCGTCCCTGTGTGCCTACAGTACATAATATTTACTCGAAGAAGAAGTAAAACAGAAAAGAATGAAAATATGCCAACAAGTACTGGTTTCTCAGAGAATAAAGGTAATGATACCGAGTCATTAGAGAAGTATCTTCAAACACACTCTTTTCTGAACCACAATGTAATGAGCAGACTGCATGAGGGAATTCTGTAAATATACACATTTACAGACCATTAGTTGTGATTACCTTCGCATCCACACGTATATACATGGACATTGAAACATACACAAATTCCACGGTCCTCTAGTTCAATGCATAAGCCTCTCAGCAAAATCATCAGTGTAAGGAGAAACAGGGACAACAACTGAGGGAAAAATCAAATCAGTGAAAGGCAATGTTGCATAAAAGTGCAAACTGGGCTGGTGATGACATGGGGAGTTCAACCGTGGGTGGGCAACCAGGCATTGTGATGGCAGTACAGGAGTGATGTTTTAATAGTTGGAGCTGCTCCCTCAGCCAGTATGATTGCACAAGTTTCTCTCCCCGCACACACTGTATTTCTTTCAGCCTGGCTTCTTTTGCCTTTCTATCTGTCTTTTCTCATACTAACCGTTTTCTCTCTCCATCTCTCACACCATAACTCACTCTCCATCATCCATTCATCCATCCATCCATCATCCATCTATCCATCCATTTTCCACCTCTTATCCACGTCAAAGTGGCGGCATGCTAAGCTCATCCGTTTTTCTACTTCTTTCCATCACGCCCTCCCTCCCAATCTCCCAGTCAGACAGCTTCATAATGGTTGGCACCTCCTCAACACCGGCTCTAATTGAAAGATGAATGAGTTTATTTGGGCTTAATCCATCACCTTGTCACCTGAGGAAGGGAAGAAAGGGAAGTCCAGGTCCAATGGAGGAGGAGAGGAGAATTACGGAGGGCAAAGGAAAAGAACAGAATAGGATCCGAGAGGTAGAATGGCAGATAAGAGAAAGGAATGAAAAGCCAGAATGGTAGAGGAGAGAGCTTCCTGAGAGACCACTGTCAGCTGTATCATGATGGCAACAATGTAATCAAACAACTGGCACACATAGCATTAGTGCTACACACACACACAAGTACCGAGGCAAAACAAACTCATTACCTGGTAATTATGTGAATCTAAGTAAAGTGAACAATATCATAAACACAATAAACTAGAATGAGGTAATGAGTTAACAGCAAACAATCTTCCAAACATGCTGTACCAACGGGGCGGATTAATGGCCAATTCTGAAGGTTGTTAAGTCAAACTATGTTCTTGTAGTTATTTTGAGTGGCCAGTGGGAATCACTATAATTCTTGTAATAAAGTATCAAGGGCAGGCTTTTATTTTTGATTACACTTGATGACAAACCATACAGAGGTTACCACAGTATGTACATATGTTGTCTACACACTGCATCACTAATAAAAAATGCCATTACAGATATACAACTGCTGTAATTTATTACTGAATACCTACAGTATATTGTAACAAAGAGATTGTGTTTCAGCTAGATGTGAAATATTCCTTGCGTGGCTTGCAAATATTCATCTCTTACAGAATTTTAACAGACAGAAAAAAATCAGCACATTGTGTTAAACTGCCTCTGAACTGCACACAGCTTTCGGTAAGACACCAGTCCAGATTACATTAAAAACATCAGGACGATTCTTAAGCAGTGTATATGCTGCTGTCATGGTCAGGACAGATTCAGATGACGATAGCATATAAGTTATACCATTTCCACTTCTGCACATTTAAGCAAAAGTTGCAGTTAAAGTTATCATTTGTGCTTTGGCAAGCTGTAGGGATAATCGTGTCTCACTGTCCATTTGGAAGTCCCTATGTGGTGGCTTGTCATCTTGAAGAGCAGTGACTCTCACAATAAGCTGATTGAACAGGGAGAATGCTCAGGATGTCAATTTACACAGAAAGACAAATATTTTATGTTTGTACGTGACGTATACTAAATATTATTGGCTGTCAATCCATGCAGAACGTAAAGAGGAAAGTTTTTCCACTTTTTATTTGCTCATCGGTCTTGATTATGATTATATATGTGGGCTTGATTTAATGATTGGAATGTTTTCTTCCCAATAAGACAAAGTTTTTTTTAACTTTTTTGTTTTATATGTTTTAATTGCCATCTAAGGTTTGCAGCTTGTGATGTGATGGAAGCTATGCTGCTGGTGACCTAGGACAGTCTTGCCATTTAACTCCATTATCAACCTGTGGATCGTTTTTTCCCCAAAGTTTGACTGGTATACATGAGTTTATTTTGTGAACATTATTTATGACTTTGTCAAAACACGCAGCGTCATCACAAGTCAACAAAAAAAGATTAGGCTCTGTGCCAGAGGTAAAACATTCTCTCTCACGAATACCGTTAAGTTCACCAGCAATTATGTGCTGCCTTCTCCACTTGAGACCCATCAATGCCTGATAAAATGGGATTTTATACTTCATTGTCAGTCGTGAAAAGTGAAACCTATCCAAAGACGAAGCAGTCTTGGGGAGAGAGCCAATGAGGTGTGAGAATGAGAGCAGCATGATTAGGTGGGAAAGCAGCAAACTATATAGGAAGGAAACCATTGTTGAGAAACACAGCACTACTCCACAGAAATGGGTGTATACCTATTAATGGCTAAATCAACATGTCTGGTTCACTTAGATGCAGGTATTATATCCCCTACGACCAACACTCCAGGAACAACTTGAGAAGTACGTAAACTGTACTTCCTCTATCATTCTGATAAATTGGGAGGAATGGTTAAGAGGGTAAAAGAAAAACCATTTCAATTGAAATTCAATGCAAACGGCAGATACAACAGTATTGATTTAAAGTTTAAATTTTGAGTCAAATACATTTAAAATTGACTAAAAGTATTGACTAGAAGAATGATGGGTAGGGATGGGGACAGAACAAGGCTGTGTGCCATCAAATGCCAACATTAGTCATCCTCATTACACAAGGCTGAGTTTGCTATTCTTTAGACAAAACTAGCATAGTTAGCTAAAAGTAGCTCTAGTTACATCTAACTTTTATAGCTTGTATGAATATGCCCCCTAAGTTTCTGAACTAACCCATAATTTGTCAGGTTGTTTTCTATTAAACAGTCATTTATTGTGGTAATGAGCTAGACATCTACAAAATGACACATGCAGTAGCACTTCCCTGAAGAATAAATTATTAAGATTATTCAGACACCATGGAGCCTGTGTGCCCTTGAACATTTTATTTGTTTAGTTGCAGGGGGTTTGGTGATTTACTTATTTTTAATAAATTAACTAAACTAGCACAAATCCATATTCATGTAGCACCGAGTAAGCAGTCAGAAGAGGTTTATTTGAACATTACTGAACTCTTCCTATTGAGTATTCAGCAGCTTAACGGAAGAGCGAGTCTGGAAATCTCCTGTGTCTCTGTTAAATGTTTTATCTCAGCCCTCACCTAGCAACCAGTTATAAAACACACACCCAAACAGCCATGCAAGCACAAACACATGCAAGCTGAATGACCCATGCACCTGCACTTAAACAATGACACACCATACTGAAGACCAGTACATTCACACTCATACTAAGCCAGGAGTGTAGGTGGAGGCACTCTATAGTATGTACATACTGTATATATACTGTATATATATATTCAGCCACTTCAACGACCCAATGTATTTCATCAAGCTTCCAGTCTTTTATTTGATCAATTGTTGCTGTGCTAATTGAATTAGCCAATCCCGTCAAATATAAGAGCTTTTACTACTTTAAAGTGCATAACAGTTTGAAAAGGTGCTAATGTAAAGAGTAATGTTAGCAGTACGCAAACAAAATCTGTGTTGACATGGTCACACGGGCAAAACGGCAGCTTGGTGATCTTAATACAATGTTGTGTTTGTGCTTGATTAATGTAGTGCATGCAGCCTGGCCTGCCAATGCTCCATCTACTGCAGCTGTATGAAATGTGATTAGCTGTTTGTGTCCTTAGAGACACTTGTTTATGGTTGAGCCTGAAGACAGAACGGAAGTCATCCAGGTGTCCCTGCAGTTCCTTGTTCAGGAATCAATCAATCCTATCAACTACTTTGGCAGGACAAATAAAACTGACTGAAAGAATGAGGACAGACTAACTGATTTTGCAAGAAGAATGGGAGCACAGTGAAAGGTTGATAGGCAGTTTCAGATTTTGAAACATTTACAGAAGAGAGCTGTATGAATAACTGATGACAGTACAAATGATTACAGTAATCAGTTAATGTATTTACTGGCAAAAAATGTGTAACCAAAAGTCCTATTTGCAATGATGCAATAAGATGTTTCCAGATACTCTGTGTGTAATCTCCCTTGTTTTCAGGCATTGGACCTCAGATGCCAGATTATAGCCTGTGTTACTGGGAAAAAAGAGAAATGTGTTACAGCGGATCGGATAATGTGCAGCATAACAATTAATTGGCTCCAAATACTGTTTGTCTAAACTCCTCGTAAAAAATGGTGTTGTTCACACACCATAAATCCACTGGTCCACAATCTGTGGCTGTGTGTGTGTGTGAGTAAAACAGAGAGACAGAGTATGTGTGTGTGTGTGTATGAGTAAGCGCTCAAGCTTTTTTTTTTGTTGTTTTTTTTTAACAACGCTCACAACCGTCACCACGATGGAAATCCAACAGTTGGCTCTGTTGCATCAGCCCTAATTCTAGAATAAGGATAATAAAAACAACATTGCTGTCATATTTTCATATGCACGAGCGCATAGCTAGCTGTGCAGCCTGTGGAATACACGAGCTTGGTTCGTCTGGAAAGTGCAGCTCTAGTTTTGGGCCGGAATTATTTCAATTAATTATTCTGTGACAGTAATTCCTACGTTACGTTGTCTACGTACAGCCAGTTTACTAAATGTATTTTCTAATCATACAACCGCACTAAAAGTTAACTATAGGATCATATGAACAGTCCATAACCTATGCTATTTTACTGCGCACAGAATTGTTAATGGGTATGGATCAGTGTGTATTGGTGGCATGTACAGGAGGCAAACATATACAGAAGTGTATTTCTTAAATAGCCCCATTCACTTTCCTACCATGATACACAGCGTTGGAGCTGTATGATACATCACAAATGCCTGAAAAAACGGCACATTTAAAAGTTTTTAATGCCCTGATAAATCTCAGTGACAAGCCTTAAATGGAGTTTCGCCCACATGTCAGATGACATTTATACAGCTATGTAACTGCAGCAAAATCATTTAATAAATGGGAGGACATCCCAGCAGAGCCAAACATGTCCTCTGGGTCCTAGAGACTGAGTAGCACTTCATGGTGGCCTAAGTCTGCAATTTATCTAGTCAGGAATTCAACCAACACAGTCTACAACTGTTGCAGTGCTCTTGTCTCGGTATTCTGGCTCCCTTCAATGCTTACTGTTGCAGTCGCTATTTGCAATGCCACTGTTGGTTTACTTCAGCTGGGGATGCACAGTGATAGAAATGACACCTGCGTCTTTTGTCTGATATACTCAATGAGTGTAGGACAACTGTGTGCTACCAAGACCACACCAATGTATTTAGTATGGCACTGGAAACATCTGGGAAATTATTGTTTAAGGGGCGGGGGACGGATAAGGCACAATTTGGTCCCAAATCCTATTGGCTCTCGAGTGTGTTTGTGCAGTGTGTGCCACAAAAACTCAAATTGTACAAATTGTAGAGGGGGGATGAGGGCATAAGCAAGGGTATTTCCTTTTGGACATTCTTCTTCCGCTGCTTTATGTGCCCTTTCTCCTCCAACCCCTTCAGCCCCATCACCTCTTTTCTACTTCCTGTTGTTTCACCCTTCTCTGCTCAAGCTGCTCCCCCCCTCCTTCTCTACCCAGTCTCCATTTCCCTCCATGCACTCTTTTACCTCTCTCCCTTGAGTGTCATTCCCTCGCCTCTGTTCCCACCCAGCAACTCTGTCCAGATTGCAGTGAAGCATTGAGTTCCAAAATACAGTATTTACCAGGATAAACACAAAATCAATACCCACCCAGTGCAAACACAGCACACGGGCAGTTCAGCAGATCTCCCAATGACATTGGCTCATGCCCTGCAACTGAGTCCAGTGATTATGGAGCTGATAGGGAAAACCCCTGCAGTTGTATGAAATCCAGTATAAATACTGACTAATGCTACAACTGCACACGCTCGTCAAATACACTTCTTCCACTAAAAAGCTGGAGGACACCCTGATTGGTCCAGTATTTTACAGCTTAATAACTATATTCAATAAGGCAGAGGTGGTGCCATTTAGGCTATAAAATGGCTATTAAGTTGAAAAGAGGCTGCAAAGGAAAGGGGAATTCCTCTGTAATTGAGATAAGTGTGTAAAATGTAGGCCATCAATTCAGCACCCATATTTGATCCGCAGAACATTAATACCCAGAGCTTCCTTGAGGCTACTCCTCTTCTCCCTACGCAAGATGTTATTTGTTTTCGACAAAACAATCTGATGTTGACTCTGGCTGTCATTTGTTATTTGTATTCGTCATTATGTTGGACCACCAATCTGCCCTCACTGATATCAACTGATCAATTAGTATAGACAACGAACAGAAAATGCATTCTAAACAATAAAAATGTTTCTATAATTTAGCACATAACCTTGAGGCAGATACAAGAATGGTATACCAATGCTGCAGTTTTCTAATGAATCCCTGAGAGGTAAACGAAGGCAAAACATTTTAAGTTAAGAGGGGAAAGAATATATATTCTAGTATACAACACTGCCCTGGAAATGACTCACTTTTGAGTAAATACATTGTAAGCCTCAGGCTTGTGCCTTTAATAAATGCTTTCACTCTCATGGCTGCTTTTCCAAACCTCTTAACATAAATCTTAACTCAACCACTATAGTATAAGTCTACACTACCATACCTGCATTTACTGTATTTCTATTCAGAACCTCAGAGAATAGCTGTGTACTGAATATGCCTTTAGTTGAGTGCTTTCACAGGTTTTCTGTTAGGCAATTCTAGCGAACAGCCCACTTGACGTGTTCGACCAACCCCTTTTTTCCGTAAAATTTAATTCCAGCCACCTCCTCCGTGTTTCGATGAAAACATTCAATACTCGGTTGATACTGCAGCTCAAGCACCGTGTAGCCAGAACATCCATAGGGGCCCTTAGTGAATAAAACGTGCCTGTTTAGTGTTTCTCCAGCTGGGCTGATCTGAAGCAACAGAAATGCAACCCACAGCCAGAGTGTCTCTCAGGAGACAAGAGGCTTCAGATGTCGGCTTCACCACCACCACTGCAGCTGTTAAAATTATCTGGATCAGAATGGAGCTAATCTACTACCCTTCATGGGGACTAAACACTGAATTGTGGACATAAATGGAAATAACGTGCATTCCTCTCCTGAGAGAGGGAGGTCTGATGAACCAAGGAAGGGGTTGACATAGAGAAGGAAGTGAAGAGTGTAAGAACTGAGGAAGATAAAGCAGATGAGGAGAGAGGGCATGCACAATTGCATGATCTCACACGCTGTTTCTCCAAAGGCACTCTAATGTCTCCAATCACTACATTGTTGGTGATCCACCTGCAGATACTGTATAAATCACACATACACACACAAACCACATAAACACTTCATGAGTGTGAAGTGAAGGAGTTTTCAAACTTTCTCTCCCGTGAAAACATGTCGACTAAATCATTTTATCTCAACACCTAAAACGGATTTTGCTGGCTCATCTGCAGGCTAACTGAGCAAAATCTCCACTTTAAGCACAACGTGACGCTGAAGGCTGAACTGATTTGTTGGTGTTCTGTAAGTTCAACAATCACATGTACACATCATTTTTCATAATTATGTAGGAGATGCCTCATAAACACATTCTTCACTTTCGCTCTATATTCCTTGCAGTCTTGGTCCATCATTTTGTCAAAATACAGGATATTTGCTTCCCAGTAAAAGAGAAACAGAGACTGATTTGACAGCAAATCTTGCCACAAACATCAATAAATGCCAGGCATCATATATTTATGAGTAACGTTTCATCTTGCTAAACTCTGGAGCTATATGGTGCATTATTGCAAAATGTCATCTTGCTTCTGAATAGCTCATCACACTGAATAGGGGAATGTGGCAATGAGGGAATAGGGGATGTGTGTCATCATGTATGCTTTCAATGGCTTTTCCCAGCAGAATGCAGATATCTCTCTTTCTCTCCTACTCTTTCTCTCAGGCTGGTTGACATTTAAAATCCAGTGAAGGCAGAAGGAAGAGAGGAACATAAAGAAAGGATTCTCCCTGAAAGGTGACAGAAAGCGCTTCCTCTACCCTCCAAGGGCACGACTGGGTCAACCCCATCGCAAATCAAAATAGTTGAAGCCGCTCTGTCATCCATATAGAAGAGCTCGAACCATAAAGGAAGGAAGTGCACTTTCATATACAGGCAGGAAAAGGACAAAATACTGTGGTCCTTGTCTTGGGGCTGCAAATGTCTTAGTCATACTGTTATATAATATTTCACAATCCACTGTCACAGAAATTGTTAGTGGTATATTCTTCCCTTATATTAATAAGTATAGGCAGCAAGAATTTCAAGCTGCATTTCAATTGCAACCAATTTCCTTCCTTGCGTTTCTTGATTGATATCCCAAAAGAAGCAACCAACAAAACGATGGATAAGGATTCTCACATATGCATTTGCCCTCGCAACATCTTTCAATAACTACAAGACATTAATAAAAATTAATATCTAAGAGCCACTGGCAACGGCAAACACTAGTCACAGACAATCAGCCATAACAGAAATTCTCATTTCAATTGTAGAAACAAGGTTGTCGATAATCCTAGAGATGATAAACATTTTGTTTGGTGTTCCATCCAATAAATCTTGTGAACAACTGAGGAATGCTTATTTTTTATATTCATTAGCAAATGGCCTAGCAAATTGGCAATATGTTCCTTTTGCACATTCAAGTTTGACACCAGAAATTTTCATGTCAAAACTGAAAAAGAATGCAAGGTGTGTACATCTTCACCTGACCTGACCTGTAACCTGACCTGTGATCCAGAGGACAAAGGTCAATTGTATTTGCTTTTACAAAGTTTTGTACACTCTGCTAAAATAGGTTTTGTAGCAGTTGCATATTTGTGAGATTGTATTTTTATAACCTGATAACAGAAGATTAACAATCCACCTTATGGGTAAATAATAAACTGCATAAGCATGCATTATCGGGTGTGGCTGGTAAACTACTTCTTATGATACAAAAACACAATCCATTGGAGAAGCCAAACCCCTTTGCTCTAAGGATTTAAAAATATGTTGGAAGATCATTCGCCTTTCTTACCAAGATGGAAAAAAATCTGTGTTAGTACATGTTCATTATTTCATTTAGAGGATTTACAAAACATGGCACTCAAAAACACAACCTTAAGATATTATTTCATAAATCATCCTGACAACATGTATGAGAAACATTTGAATGTCTCTCAGAAAACGCACTTCACCTCAGGGTGAAAACATAGAAATGAGTAGTGAAAAAGACTAACAGAGAGAAAGGATAGAGAAGTAGGGAGCTGAGAGGTTTGAATATCCACTAATATAATCACCATGCAAGTAGACATTCAGACTGATACACAAACGGAGTAAAGGACTGGATTGAAAATCACACTCATGAATGCAGAGAGGCCTTGAGGGAGAAACAACATAAACACCCAACTCATGCAATTGGAGGATAATTCATGTTATCACTCCTGAGGACAGTAAAACCGTAATGCTGACCAGCAGGCTAATGGCCCAAATGTTGCATAAAAATGCAAATACTGCAGTTATGTCCTAGTTATAGAGGACCTCACGTCTTCCCCTGGAGGAGCTGTAAACGTTTGGACTTCAATCAGATAACATCAGAATTTCACACCAAATACCAAGAAAGACATCATGTCTTCTCCTATTTCCTGGACATAGCACATGTAGACAGTGCGTAATGCATTTTGTTGATGTTGCAAGACTGTGGTATAGCAGAACTATTCCACGATTTTGGCTTGAAGGGGCCTCCGACAGTGTCAAGTCTGTTCTCACACCCACCCTTTCTTGCTTTCTTCTTTTCAATCCATCTTACTCACTCCCACTTTTTCTCTCTCCATCTTTGTCTCATGCCTCTCTTCACCCTTCTATGCCTCACTCCCATTTTCCATCTCTCTGTGTCCTCCCTCCATCCCTCTCTCCACAGCCAAGAGGCATCCAGCTTCTCATAACTCTTCATTAGAGCTTTCCCAGGGAGCCGTGGCTGCATCGTGTAACAGAGCAACGTCCGACTGCAACAAAAGAGAAAGAACTTAGCTCCGGAGACAATTAGCTCAGCCTGGAAAATAACATCACCCCAATCCATAGTCAGTGTGTAGGTGCCAGCAGGACAGCTGAAGCTGGCTTTGATTAGGGCTCCATATAGAAAATGTGCTCGAACTTCATAGTGCATAAGACATTTAATGACATGGAATATAGAGTCCTGGTTTTGTGTGTTCAGAGCAGGAATTTATGAGCACACACAGAGCTATCACCCTGCTATAAACACACTCTTGGAAACTAAGTAACACAAAACTGATGTGAGATGTGAGGTAATGGCTTACTTTCATGGCTTTGTTTGTGTTGTCTTACCCAACCCTTAATATTGATTTTACATCTGAAGATGAATGAGCAGCAATAGAGCTCATAGTTGAGTTTTTTTTACTATAGGTTCTTATTGGTTCCCATTTAAAACATGTTTAACACAAGATATCTTTTTAGGCCACAAAATAGGGCAAAATACAGGTATCCCTTGCCATTTGTGGGTGTTAGGGGTGGCAGGGGAGGTACAAATGCATTATATTAGCAAATAATTACCTGCTGTACTTGTACATATGGCAACATCTCTTTCCTTTATAATGACATAAGTACTTTCGCTTTTCTCTGAACATATATCTACAGGAATTCCTTTTTTATAGCAATCCTGCACCATAAATGTATCAGCGTCTACACAAGAGATATTAAGATCATGCACAACATGCAGAGGCTTCGCAACAGATGGTGCATAGCAACAGAGACAGCATCGCAATTTTCCTTTTCTCTCTTCTTGATATACATTATGGTGGTACATGGTCTTGATATACCGTACTAGCGGTAAAACAGCAGGCTCGTTCATACCGTAATGGTGAGCAACAGCAGCAGCCGAATTTAGTCTATGTAGCAAATCCAACAATTCAGCCTTTTCTTGTAGGGTCATCACTTTGTTCTGTCTCTTAGGAGCACTTTCAAAAGCACTAGAAACACTACACTTTGGACCCATGATAAGCTCGTTCAGAGTTTATCTCTCAGCAGAGACACAAGATGCACGTAAAAAGATGCACGAAACTCAAGATGAGGTGATCACTGTGGGAGTAATACGTATAAGCTTTTATGATTTTGTATACTTTTGTTCATACTCTAGAGCATATTTCTATGACGCAGTATTTGCAGAATTCCCAAAAAATATTCCCATTAAATCATCCATGACTGAAGCACAAATTATCAAAACCACAAATGGGAAAACCCGCAAATGGCAAGGGACGCCTATAGCGCCCTAGGTGGTAAAAGCTGCTACATGACCAAACTAAAGAAAAAAAACGGGAGACCATTGCATGTTCCAAACACACTTGGTTGGATTAAATTTCCATATAATATATACAATACAGTTTGTAGCTTTCCCTCCAATAGTGCTTTGTTTTCTTGTGATACTTTGAACATGGCTGTGACACAAAGACAAGGCATTGACCTATGAGACAACTTTGTGTCTCTGTGACAAGAACTAGTGTATGTATGACTTGAGTGAGCGTGTTAAATGAGCGGCAGGGCATCAGGTGTCCAGAGGGGTAATTCCACTGCTAGGCAAACAAGTAATGGGGAAATTCCACTACGCTTGAGAGACAAAGCACTTCCACACGTACATAAAATCAGATTAGTTTATCATTTTCAGAGCGCAAATAAATTCCTCAAAGGGATTTTCCTCCCTGGAGGGCTGTGGGTCTCTTTTGTCATCAAAGATTATGTCTGATCAGGTCTGTCATTAATACAAGGTCATGGTTGTGCTCTTATCCTCTTCTGAATCCACACATCCCTCCATTTCTTTCATTTGTCTCAACACGTTTTCCTCTCTGCCGGGTGCTTTAATGTATAGGCATTTGAAATGGTCTACAAATGTCCGGAATATGTATTAAAAAAAAAAAAAAAAAGATTATTGCACTAAAACCATTCCATTTAATTGGAAACATACATGATTCAAGTAACAAACCACGGTATCCGACGTTTGCCACCCCTCTCTTTTTGCCTAATAGGTTAAATTGGCAGCCTTTAATTGGATCCAAACAATGTTGCCTTTCTGCTCTAGCAGCGGAGCATAAACAAAGGCACAACTGACTGACTAATAATTATAAAAGAATCATTAAAAAGGAGTTCAAGAAAAGGAGGTGATGGGACCACTGCTACTAGACATACACGCCCACAGAGTTGCCTGTTTATATTTCTTACAAGTGCGCACTACTACAACGTTCCTCCTGTCACATTTTTCTGAAGAAACCAAACAGCTAAGTCTGCAGTTGTTTTGTCCTCTAACTGGCCCGTTAGCCGGCCATTTAGAATCCAGAAGCTATCCATTATCTCTGACATAGCTGTTTACGGCCACTAGCAACAAGCATTGTTGGGAATAAATTTGCATTTGCTGAGAGGTTATTGTTGTTGCAGCTGATTTTATTTCCTTACAGATTAACTTGAGACGTGGTGAGGACAAACCTTTCAAAAAGTTTACCATCCTGAAAAGGTCAAATAAAGGTGGGTACAGCCATCATTCCTTTCCAATATGTGAGGCATATGCACGTTCAGAACAAAGACGTTTTCCTCTAAACTCTCCATCGCCATCTAAGAGAAAGGAGAACAAAATTTGATATTGCTTTTGCATAGGAGGATTAGTTTATTTTGCACAGAATATGTGGCCTTGGAAATGTACAGAACTGAACACAGCAAAGTGATTTGACAAATTGTCCAACTGGCAATCCCCGACTGCCTTAAAAATGTATATAAGGTATGAGTAATCTTATCTGCAAAGGTCAAAAGAGGGGTGAAAGCAGCGTAGGAAGTGGTGACTGCAAAGTGAGCAGATCGAGGTAGACAGCATGTAAGAATAACCAGCTTTGTTGAAGTGCCCTCAAGAAAGGCACGTAGCTCAAACCATATAGATCTTTCTTACTCTTTACTGCTGGTTCAGCATGCCCGCAAGCTTGTAACATTCATAGACTATTTATATCTGATACGCTCTATGTATTAAGTCTTAGGGTATCCGGAGTATTTGTTGCAACTAAAGCAGTGTGTAGTATCACACACAAACACAAACACACAGGTGATACAGGACTGTACAGTGAGACAGTTATGATCGCATATGCTATTAGAAATTATTCTGTGGAAGGAGAAATATATGTGAGTGAGTTGCGCTGGTATCATATCTGTAAAAATCAGCTAAAGAGACATTACCGTAATGATCTGATATAATCATTTTTGGAAAGACTCACAACATGGATTAAATTACACTTGGCTTTTTACTCAAAAAACTTTTATTGCACTTCCATAAACATTATGGGTGTGGTTGTCGTCAGCTCGAGTAACAGCTGTGTGTGTGTGCGGGGAGCGGCAGAAACAGAGACTTTATTTAGGTTATTTACATCATTTACCTCACACACACAGAGCTTAGCGAAACTGTAACGTTACGTCTTTGTTACTCAGTTGTTGGTTAACTTTGCTACTAATACATAAGTGCATTAAAGTGTAACCTACATTTTCAGAGGAAAAGAAACCCAGTTTTACATTTGGACCATTTCAATACTTTTCATTGTTCTGGACAGGTACCCGTCCCTAACTGGAGTAATGCATCATGGGAAATGTACTGTAACAGTGCAAGGGGTGTGTGACACACTTTGAGGAATCTTTGGCTAATAATTTTTGGCTAACTAGTAACTTTTTCAATTTCAATTCATTAAATCATATTCAACACTCAACACTCCCTTTACCGATATCGTCCTTGCATCATATTGCCAATCTTGTAACGTTACACCCCCAGTAGATATAGAAAATCGGACAGTTGTATTCAGTTTAGGCCAGAGAGGACCGATAAGAAAGGGGGGAGAATGTGACGTTTAACCAACCAAATGCAGAATGACATTTGCAAAATGTGCACTCAGGATTCCTTATTGAATATCTGCACACCAATAAACATACATATAATCAGTACATTCACACAAGCAAGCACATGCTGCCACACACAGAGCAATCAACACTGCCATGACAGATATCTTACTCCTGCTGACCGCCCCCCCACTCTCCTCATCCACACACACACACAAGACAGTGGATGTCAATCCAACACTGTCACACACTGAAGCCATCGAACTGAGAAGACAGAGAGACAGAGGAACACAGGCAGGCAAGGTGAGAGAAAATCAAGTGTTGTAAAGAGCAGGCAAAAATGCAGACTTCTTGGGAAAAGAATGACAGGTGGAACAACAGCTTGTACAAGTGGTACAATCATACTTCTCCCACTCTGTGATCATTTGAGGGCAGTAAAGTCATGCTGCTGAATGATGCTTTGATGCTTAACCGGGGACATACTGAAACAACAGCTGGTTTCAGCGAGCGAAACACACTGAACTTGTACTGCTTCGGGAGGCACTGCACAGTGACTAAAGAAGCACAATGTCTAATCAAACGTAAGGCATCATGCATGTTTAAATGTGGGCCCCCATTTCAACATTCCCAGATAGTTGAAATTATCAACAGTGAGCAACCGTCTGAGTATGCCCACTTCTCACTACGTGAAAATTAGCTTAGTGTTAATTTAGTTTGGCACACTGCTCCCAAGGTACTTCAGCTTCTAAAAATATTTCTTCCTTTTGTTATTTTTCAGTGTAATATACATGGTGTAATATGGGTTTATATTTGAAGTGGCACAGCAGTTATGCAGCATGAGACAGTAGAAGTGGACCAGTCTGTATTATGTTTCCAAGCACATTGAAACTTAACTTATACTCCAATTAAGGCAATTAATTAATCTTGTATACATCATAATAGAATCGGAATATCATCAACTATACAAGCACGCACAGTATTTTAACACAGTGCCAAAATACTGCATTCATCCAAGTAAGGAAAAAAAAGAGACAAACTAATGAAACAAATTGAAGGCGACAGAAAATGAAAGAGACATATAGCATACATTGCACTGCTAAGTGTTATACTTCCACTTATAAATGTACTGTACACCATTGTTTCACTGCACCCCATCAGCCAAGAGAGTTTCCAGTTTTCCAGAATTTATTGCATTGGTAGATAAAGCGTTTTCTATTTTTTGATTTCGATGATAAAAGCTTTGGGAGCTCACTGTCAGCTCTGCTCAACTTCTTTGTCAGTTAAAGCAAGTATAAAATTACAAAATGTAAGAAAATAAACACAACAATGATTCACTTATTACATGTGTAACCTTGTACAAAAATGTATTTGGAAGACAAAGATTTCTCGGGTAACCATGCACATGACAGAGTGGCACATTGCATGGAGTTTAGCTCAAACAAAAAACCCCAACTCTGGTAATTATTTTGCATTGCCACGCTCGGGTAGACTGCAAGATTGATATGCTACATTGTTTTCTGTTGAATCAGGAATATATGGATTAATGCATCCTGCGTGGAGTATAAAATAAAACAAGTTGTTCTTCTGTATAATAAATATCTAATGACAATAACACTTCTAGTTTCTATTTCCTAACGTGCAAACACTTCATGCTGCTACATTATGAATACTAAGCAGTGTAATACTCACAGTACATTTGTTTCATAATGAAACTATGAATCAACATGGGAGATAACAGGTACACTGGGAGACTCGAGACTTGCACATCTTGGAGAATCCGAATAGAACAAAGCTAATTGAGCCTGACGTCATCATGCTTGGTCACGTATAATTTAGCAGAAAATTCACAAACAAAAATTACACTGGTCTGCAGTTGGTAGTCCACTGTTCCTGAGGTGAGGTGGAAGCACCCAGCAGTGCATCTGCAGCCAGCAAGGGCAGTCTTAATGAATAGCGAGATACATGATAAATGTGGCCATATGGTAGAGCCGGCTGGCCAAGCCAGGGGTGCTAGCTAGCTCTGCTAAACACGCATGCACACACACACACATACACACACCTATCTGTTTTTACTTCTTAGCTAGAAATGAAGAGTCATCAAATTCATCCCGGCTTTGGACAGGGCAGGTAGGGTTCTATGACCTCCAGGTCCTTTTGGGAGATGGAGCGTTATGCCCTACTGTGAAATCATCATCACACTTCTTGTCAAAAAGTTCCACAGAACTGAGCTGGAGGACACAAACTGACTGTGTATGTGTGCATGAGCCAGGCTGTCATTCAACAGCAGTGACTTTTTAATTATAACCATTGTCTGTGCCTCAGCGCATAAATGCAGGAAGTCTTCTCCTAATCTATATTTGCCTCTCTGATTTGATTTGGGTTTTTTTGAGAGTGTGTGTGTGTATGTGTGTGTGTGTGTGTGTCTCAACTGAATCAGTGCAGATGAAGCCATATGCTGTCTGTCAAACTTTTTAGGTAGCGGCTTCATATTTTCTTCTGTACCCCCGTTCTCTTCCACACATTACTACTCCACACACACACAAACTTGTGTAACTATACATACACAACGTCAGGCATATTCACATACATACACACATACACTTACACTAATGGACTGAAATACACAGTGAACAAGCCATTGTTCTCCTTTCAGAGCAGATGCTATCTTCCTCTAATTGGTTCAGCAAAAACAAAGGAGAGGCATATAGCTGCTGTAGCTATGCTGGTTCGGTCTAGAGAGTTACGCTCAGCTGTACCAACACACATACAAGTGTTTTGGATACGGCTGACCGCTGTGATGTCTAAGAAAGCCAATTCTTGATTACATGGCACAGCTTCAGCGCTTCTAATAAATTGGTAAGCAAGCAAGTGTACTTCAGTTCAATGGGTTTGAAGCACAGTATGAAAAGAACCTGTTAGCTGCCAAGAGGACCGTGATCAGTGGAGGTTACATGACCTCTTCATACAAGGACTCATCAAAAACCAAGCATCAGCAGAAGACAATCCTTCAGGCTCCTTCTATGATATACTGGAGTCTTCGGTCAACATAAGGATGTTGAGATTTCTTGAACTCAGATTCAAAGATACAATAAGAAACAAACCAAGTGTTAAACATTATGACAAATTTGACACCTTTGAAGAAGCACCCTATTCTAAGCTCCAATAAAATTTTGATTTATGACATTGTCTCTCCCTTGCAGCTTCTGACAGGCAACAAGTTGTCACGACACACACAAAAGTTGCAGTCATATCTACTGTCTGTTTAATTTGTTTGTGCTGGTGCAGTTTGGCTCAGCAGTATGAAACAACTTTGAGACAGCAGTGTGATATATGACCATAGCACAGCCACCATTGATCTTCACCTTAACAGTAGTGTGGTGGTAGTTGATGGGGTGTTATATTACAGAGAAAAAGGTCGTACTGTACAAAGGGGGAATTCTGTGACCCCCACCATCCTCATATGTCTCACTGATGATTAATCGTAGGCTACTTTGCCGAGAGAAAAGGTGAGTATAAAATATTCCATGTGTGTCTGCGCTCCTCACTAATTTCATAATGCTCCAAGTCCAAGTTTTAAAAGACAATAAACACAAGCAGAAAGCTGAGTAACCTTAAACCACACTGTCATGCTTCCTTGCATTTCAAATGCCTTGACTGTCTCATAGCTGCCCATTATAATCACTTAAGTGACACTGAAGTGGAGTGATGAAGAAACAGCACCCTCTTCTGGTAGGAAATCTTCATAGCATGCATCTGCTCTGTCTTATGTGGGTTGCATCAATCTACTGTAGATTGGTAAGCGGCAGATGTTTATATCAAACATAGTCATGAGATGATCTAGACAAACTGCAAAGTCAATCATAAACAAAAAGATGACATCCTGTGTAACAATGGCATTCTAGCAAGCTGTTGTGAAGTGGCTGCCATTAGAGTTTGAAGAGCTTTCCAGAGCTAAAATGTTTTTAGTGTCAAAAATGATTAAGGAACATGCAACAGATTAATCCATTCTGAAGAACTTGGGCACTCCAGTTTTCTTGGTCCTGTCTTTTCCCATCAACATCTAATTAGAGAGGCTATATTACATAAATTATTCATGTGGCAGTTTGGGACAAAAGCACTCCAAACAGTCAATCTGCAACTACTCTCATTACTAATTCAACATTTGCTGAATGTTTGTTTACCACTTCAAGAACTGGCCTGATTATATGATGCTTGTGTGCAAATGTGCCTGTTTGTGTGAAAGTGTCTACATACTGTACTCGATTATTAAATGTTCCCTTATTCCTACAAGAATATACTGTTCTTCCTTTATTCCTACAAGAATATACTGTTCTTCCTTTATTCCTACAAGAATATACTGTTCTTCCTTTATTCCTACAAGAATATACTGTATACTGGGGCTAAAGTTTCTTGTTATACTACAGCCTCAGATTGTTAAGAAATATGACCCGAGTCATCTTCACATTCCAGTGACTGCTATAGCTTACAGGCAAATGTAAAACTAATTAGATTTTTCAAGTGACCATTATTCAGTAATATGTTGTCATAGAGCTCACGATTGCAAACACATCCCAAGTGCTCTAAACAAGCACTTCATTTGGGCACTGAAGTATCACATGCATAATAATGGCCTCATTTGCATATATTATGACAGTCTGTTTAGTATGTTGATGCTTGGTAAACTTCTGGGTTTAATCATACACCAGACATTCTAATTGGGGGTTTGTTAATTGGTTACATTGATGCTCTGACACTTGTTAATCTACTGCTAGGTCTCATTGCAGAAGTAAAGAGCTTGGCTTAACAGTTTACAATGGGCTTCACAGGCCAAACACTGCTGTCTATAATGGAATAAAATTATTCTTTAAGTAGGCTTTCACACAATAATTTGAAAAAAGTCTATGTTGTCCTCAGCTCTACCACATTCTTCTTTGATTGAAAACGTTCTTGCAAATATGATGATGATGATGATAACTTGAACATTTGCCAATATTTCTGCTGCCAACTTTTTTGACGGGTTGTAAAATGAAGAAAAATATTTGACAATTTGCTTTGTGCCAAGGCTGTCAAAATAATTTGATTATAATCGCATATTCGATTAACAAAAAAATCCTTGATTTAAGTTACAACGAGTGATTATCTGACAATGTGGCAAATGCAAAGATTGCACCTACGCTGGCACTAACGTAAGCTTGCTTGTTTTCATCGTGGTGGCAGAACTGGGCTTCCTGCAAGAGACAAGCATTACATTTGCTTTCTTTCTGTACTACTAAATGACCAACCAGTCTCTCGCACTACACATCAAACACTGGACATATATACTGAGTAAATATTATACAAATATTGACTTCTCAAATAATGAAATGTAGATTCATCCATTTTCAAAATAATCAATGCTGCCAACCCTACTTTATTCTCTGGTATTTTATTATTACATCCGCAAGTACAAGCCCGAGGAGTGAAAGCTTGACAAAGTTTTTGCCCTACAAATGAGATTCCCCACTAGATACCAGATACATCAATTACGGAAAATTTCTAGGTGTGTAATCAACACCCTCCAATCCAGTGAAATGTATACCAAAGCATTAAAAGGCCTTGACTTTAGGTTATTCAATTATAAGTTTGTAAGATTTCTCACATATCTGCAGACTCTGATATAACACTGTCATTTTTATTTATTATTCTGTTTTCCTTTGGGCCAGCTGCACTAAAACATTTTCGGCCATAAAACTTCACTATACTCACAGCATTGAGAGTGCTTTTAGGGAGCATGGTCACGTAGGTACAATAATTTACAAACTGTAAGTAGACAGAATAACCTCTCTGTGTAATTAAACAAAAAGCTAAACCGATGTCCTCATGAAACCTACACACAGTATGCTCCTAATATAGAAAGAGAGACAGTAGAGGTTTACGTGACTCATACTGTAATCGAGGGATTACACTACATTAGTCATATCAAACTCCCATGACCGCGGTAAATGAAGAGTACAAGGACATTGCCATTAGTCCCATTGAATTGGAATGCCTTTTCAGCCTGTTTGTTAACTGAAAATAAAAATTTAGTAATAATGCAGTTTAAAATGATGTAACTTTTGTCTTAAAGCAGGTCTGTCCTACTGCTTTGCCTCATTCTTGTATGGAGTTATCAATGTGGATTGTTAATCTCATCATTTTGTCGTTCGTGGGCCCTTTTTCTGTCATTGTTACCTCTGTCAGACACTTGACCTTGTTGACCTCATGTGATGAAACCAGTCAGGTAGCCATCAGTCATGCGTTGCCCTTGTGCCCTCCTGCAGCAGCCTGTAAACCCAGCATCATCAAGTCCTCCCTGCTGGCTACGCTCTCAAACCTGAAGCCTTCAATGACCACAGCCTCGCCATCCTCCACAATGCTGTCCACACTTTCCTGTGGAATCATCTGTCACAACAACAATCACAAGTTGTCACGACAACTTGTAAATACCAACACAACATCTTCCATGATGACAATGACATCATGGAACTAAAGAATGAAGTTTGCCAGATGAGAAATGCATATAGATATGTCATACATAATTACATAACATCATAACATAAATGAGCAAATCAATCTAATCAAAGTCTGATGTTGAAATTAAACTACAAATTTATGTCCATTTACACAGATTTTATTATAATAAAAACAGAGTTTACATGAAAAAAAAATCATTTACTTCCTTCATGAGAAAAGAATCAAAGTTTTAATGTGCATGTAGAGATGGGAAGTGAAATTAAGCATGCGCATATTCAGTACATAATTCTGGTGGTCCCAAATCTAAACGTGACGGTGCCTATAGATGCATACCATTCTGAATTGTGTCTCACTGGATGGGCCCACTGATTTACACTGGTCCATCAGCTGCTCTATTTCCCTCATCAGCCTCTGGGCATCAAACAATACTGCAATGACATTGAAAAAAATAGCAATCATGAAAGTCCTCACCTCTACCATCTGTACTGTAACTATCTTGAGTTATTTTCCAACCAATTGTTCTTCTAAGTTGAGGCTGCATTAGCAATTAGCACCCAATAGAAAAGCTACATTTTTGCTATTATTATTATTATTATTATTATTATTATTATTATTATTTGTGTGTGTTACTCAAAAATTAGAAATGGATTTTTATAACACCTCCTAACATCCACATACTTTCAAAGTTTATGCTTGAATTTATCAATACAGTATCTGATAGCATCTGATGTCAAGGAACCAAACCGATGATTGAGATTGATTTTCTTGCCACATTATTGTTTTTAGTGAGAATATGTTATCTAGCTCGTCCAAACGTTTACCTGAGCCAGCCTTAGTTAGTTGTAGCCAGACATTTATTTATTTGAAAAGATAGCTCAAATGTGTCATCCCTCTAGTCTACTTTATTTCTTGTCATATAGCTGTAGCACTTTGGTGCAATTTTTTTTTAAAGGTGTTGTACAAATAAACCTCACTGTACATTAAACCTCTAACAAAAACAAAAAGAAGACCGGTATTTCCCATAGAGACAGTGAAATACATTTGCTGATTTATGCAAACTGTAGCAACTGCTGGTCTTACGGTTTTGAGTCTTGAAAACACAAATCTGGAATTGCTCCTCACATGACATGTCACTTGTTTTTGAAGCCTCTTCCATAGCCAAAGTGGTCACTTGGTTTTTAATACATTTTGAGTCCAATTTCCTTAAGAGTGATTAAACAGAAAAACAGAATATTATGAGGTACAGAGTAAGTGTCACAACACTCACTTCAAATCTGTAAACAATTTATAATTAGGAATTATTGCACATTCTAAACTGTTTCTAATGGCTGTATAAATAAAAGTGAACTCATTTTGCAGCATCACTGCATCTCTCCACAGCATTTCCCACAATAATTGATGCATGGACACCTTTTAAAATCTATAGACTCCTATTCTAAACTATCCAAAATGCAGTAAGGGATCTGCAAGAACACATGCTGGCTTTTTTCTGCCCTACATTTGAGGATGTATCAGTTCCCTAATTTCATGTTAGTTAAGTAATAATGGTTTGAGGATATTTGTTGTGGTGTTAGAATTTTTATGTCAAGTGAAGTATAGTAAATGCAACAGCACCATGCCTCTGACTTTGTGGAAAGACTTTTTCCTGTTTTCCTCTGCACAAAGAAACAAATGGTTTACTCTAACCGCAATACCTGCAAGATGAACCAGTAAAAGACCAACAACACCCATCTTCTGTAACCCTGCTCCAAAATTGAATGGAAGTAAAAGGGAGGTTCAACTCCATATTGACAATCATGCTTAGCAATTAGCTGCTCAAAATGACAAAGCTTATGACACAGATTATAATGGTGCTCTTTTTCCCAACAATAATATTAAAAACATGAATTGTGGGGAGACGGTTAGTGATTGTAATGCTCTCCTGTATTAATGCAGTCTTTTCCTTATTGTATAGTCTGGGAGCAGCTAGGTCAAAACAAATTTTGGAACTTTGAAACAGTAAAGTATATGATGACTTAACAGCCAGGCTCTTCACTACCATGAATTGGAAAGCTAGTTATCGTTGCTTACTCATGTCATGTGTTCGTACCACTAAAACGTTTTCTGTTGTCAACAAAGTGTAGTAACAAGTTCAGTGTTGTTCTAGAAAGCGAGTTAACGTTTACCTTCTTCGTATGCCTTCTTTATGTTTGGAAACGTTGTTCATAGCGCGTTTAGACGGCTAAGGCCATCACTTGATTTCTCTCTGGAAATGCAGTACCCTCTTTCACCGCACACGTAGGATAGGAATTCATATAGGGCGCAATCGATAGAGGCGCTGTTTCAACAAACTAAAGAAAACTCAGCGGGATAATTAGCCACAAAAAAAGAGAAACAAATCCAGTGGGTGTTATACAGAAATTTGAATAAAATTATTTATGTTTTTACATGGAAATATTAAATTAAGTAATATAAAGGCAGAAGAAAACACAACTTTGGGGCACTACTTGGTGAGCCAGACTGGTTATGACCGCGTCACTGGTCTATGTTTTACCGCACCACAGACCCAAACTGAAACTGTCTGTCTTCGTGTTATTCGAGAAATGTCCACGTTAAACGTCACCTACCAATGTCATACTGTGCTTTTATTTTGAAGTGACTCCAGCAGTCAAGTGACTCCCGGAAGTTTTTGTTTCTTTACCTGTCAGCTCTGACAGGGAAGTATCAAGCTTCGATTGCTTGTTTTTCTCCCGTAAACCCATCTCCTTTTCAAGGATAAATGAATCAAGTTTATGGTCAAGAGAGACTTTATTGAAAACAGCATTTGACAAGGTTAGTGAGAGTCGAGACTCGTGAATAATCAGCTGCAGTAGCTTCACCTAGCGACAAATAGCAGAAGCTAAGCGCTAGCTAACTGTTGTCCTTAGAATCGATCGTTTTGATCGCCACGGGGTGTGTTATCTATCAAGAAACTTATGTGACAATTGCGTGTTAGTGTAGTAACAATTTGGTCAGCTGTTCATAGAGCTAAAGTTGACTAAGACTACATGTTAGCTTCGATTTTAACCGACAACCGTTGATTTGTTTACATCCTGATCTCGGTTGCGTTTCGTTACATCCCTGAATAAACTAAAATTTCTAAGTTTGTGTTATTGTCACGAATATTTTTAGCTCTTATACTTAATCTAGGAACGTATGTTAAGTTATCATTGCTCGTCAGAACGTGCTTGGTTCACATTTGACTTTGGTTTCTGTGCTGTGTTGGGGTCATTTTCGCTTTCATTCTCGTTTCTAAAGTTCTTTAAAATCAGCAACGAATGACTATGTTTTTTCTTTATCCATACCAGTGGTACGAGACAAATACCCTCTCTTTGCGATTTTAGTGTGTTGGTTTATGTTGAAGCTATGGCCCTTAATCTTAAAAATCTCTCCTCTGTGTTTGCTGCATCATCGCATGCTGACATCACCAACCAGCAATAGCTGCGTTGTGTCTGTCGTAGAACCAAACATTAGAGAGAGAGCTCACTTTTGTGCTCAGAGGTTTCAGCTTGGTAGCTAGACTATAATGGTTCATTTTGGCTCAGAATCAAGTGGATTAGGTTACACCTTGTGTTATTACAAGGCACGAAAGCAGGTCAGCCTGTCGTCAAGACACTTCTACTTGTTCTTTCAACAAGCTCTATAATGATTGAGTAAATGGTGGTTTTGTTTTGGTTTTTATTTATTTGTTTCTTAGATTTGTATGCACGGTCCAGATAATGGTGGCCACGTAGCCATTGGTTACATGATTTGCAAATTAACTTTTCTACTCAATAACCTTCATTCACACTACAAATATTCCAATCAGATATATTCCTTAGGCCTAACATTAAGTGGAAATTTAATCAAATTTAGTACAAAATTTTCAAAGTTTTGCCTGATGGTGGCTCTACTGAGATCTGCATATTGCCTGGTACTGATTGAGTCCTATCCTACAGTAGGCAAGAAGTGCAGAAGTGGGATACTGCGGCTGCACTTGATACTGGTGCAGATTTTTACATTCTGACCCCGTCTATTAATAATAAAATCAGTGCTACACAAAAAAATAATGCCTCAGGCTCAGAAAATGTCCACCTGCAAGCCCCTATGCCCCTTCATCATGGGTTTAACAAGCTGTGGGCTAATAATAAAAGACCTCTAAGTAACAGGCAAGCGTCAAGTCAACCCTGCTGTTTTGGGGGATCTGTGGAGTCAGGAGCCACAACCATGCCTCCATGTTCAAGACTTAATCATATGTTTGTTTATCATTCCTTATTAAATAAATCAAATTACCTTAATCAATGTCATAATGATCTGAAGCTTCTGTTCCTATCCCTTACAGGATAAAATCACATGATTATTATCCCTGTGGATAGATAATTATTGCATTCCTAAGTTTTAAGAAGTCTTGGCCTCAAGGAAATTATTTTAGGGATGTCACCCAAGTGGTGTTTTGTAAATATTTGAGAATTTAATCGTAATACCTGCTTCCTGTGTACATGTCTATACCATCAGTGTCATCTATTTCTCAAAGCCAAACAAATATTTGAGAATTTAATAGTAATACTTCAACTTCCTGTGTTCATTTCTATACCATCAGCATCATCCATGTCTCAAAGCCAAACAAATATTTGAGAATTTTATAGTAATACCTGCACTGTTATCTCACAGCCAGATGGTTGTGGGTTCACGTCCAGGGTACACCATTGTGGCACAGTGGTTAGCACTGTTGCCTCACAGCAAAGAGGCTGTGGGTTTGAATCCCCGGGTCGACCTCCGCACCTTTCTGTGTGGAGTTTGCATGTTCTCCCTGTGTCTGTGTGGGTTTCCTCCAGTATCCCCACCTACAAAAACATGTACGTTAGGTTAATCACTCCTGCCATTGCCAAGGCTAATGTGGAAGATCTGGAGTTGGGTGGGTCGGGTGCTGTTGTGTGTGAGTGTTTGCATATGCATTTGTTGGCTTCTCAAAATTTAAATTAATTTTCCTACGGGTATCAGTGAAATAACCTTCTTTTTTTCATGTGCACATGTCTATACCATTAGTGTCATCACAGCCAAACAAGTTTGATTTTCTAAATTACTGGGAAATCAAGTCCAGCAATTATTTATTTTACTCTCCGGTAAAAGGATCCAGCATTGTGGACATGATAACTAGCGCGTAAATGTATTTTGTCCAAGTAATCTGAGTAAAAATGCTTTCAAATGTACAGTTTTGTTTTAGCTGTCAGTTTCTTCTTATTTTAGAACAGATACATTTGAATTCACAGCTACTGGAACTTTTCTGTCAATTCCAGGTCTGCTATCTGCTACGGTAGTACAGCAGTAGGCCTGCGCAGCCATGGAAGCCCTTGCAGTGGATGATGACATTTGCATCCTGAAGCACGAGACGGCATATGGCACCGCAGGTGAGAGTCCTGTATCGGTGTGCGCCGGCGATGAATCTGTGGCTTCACACTTCGCCCTGGTCACTGCCTATGAGGACATCAAGAAGAGGCTGAGAGACACAGAGAGGGAGAACGCTTTGCTGAGAAAAAGGGTTAAGCAGCTAGAGGACAAGGTACTGTATAAACATAAAAGGCAGACAGGGATCATGATGGCAAAGAAAAGAGCAAAGAGAGTTAGAGAGATGACGTGCAAGAACATATGGCTTATTTTGATGGCCAAGAACCAGAGAGTATGTGTTTAGACAGGCTGAACTGTAGACAGAGATTAATGTTTTTTTGCTATTTTCCAAGACCTCTAAATTATGGACAAATAAAAAATGCCTTGAGAAATTTTGGAAAAAGTCAGCAATTTCAATACTACACTGCAAAGCGATTGCCTTTGGGAGATTCTGTATGCCAGTATCATTAATATTGTTGGCCCAAAGTCAAAACTGTAAACAATAAGAAATAAAACTGCATTTTCCAAAAAACAGCAGGTCTTGAGAAAGTACAGCATTGCCAAACATAGTGTGTTGGAGAGCTGTGTAATAATGCAGTGCAATGCAAAGGCAGAGAGCAGTTAAAAGAGGAAGGCTCTTATACAGATGGTAGGCTATCAAGGAAATGTCACACAAAATACAGGAGGGACTTTTCCTGCAGTGTTTAAACCCTTTATCGGTTTTGGTTTTATCTGTTGACACATATAGCCCACCAAGAGAGGATGTGGTGGGAGGAAAGCAACTTCCTTCCACATAAATAAAGGTTAAATGAGATTCTTCTCTTATGTTGCTTCATAACACTTCTTGTTCAGCTATTTTCTCTGTACATTTTATTTTATTACCACTGTAGCTCTTTAGGCCAGAGGCGCCTCCATCAGAGGGTCCCCAGTATGTGAACAAAGCCTTCAGCGCTTACCGGGGGATTTATATAGAGAAGGAGGACCTGCAGATGGAGCTCAACAAACTGGTATGTTTATTGCGTAACTAAACCTCATGCTAGATCACGTTAGATATATTTGAGAGCGGGTTTAAAAGATTATTATGCCACATCCACATTGCAACAAAGGGTATAACTATCCAAGTGATGGGTGTGTCTGCTAGATAATGGTTAATATTTCTACCTGTTCCAACACCAGAACCGAGGAAGCCGTTCAGATGAACAGGGCTAAGTCTTAAAGCTCTATTTGTCAGACTAGCAATAGCACTTAAACATCCGAACAGCTGTTTCTTTGCATTACTGATATGAGCATCCACATACGCCCAGAGTGTGGCACAAAGAACGAGAGTTGCAAATTTGAAATGTGTATTTCTCAAACTTAAGATGGCTAAAGCATCAAGGTTGTTTGCTGAATTTGCCTTCTGCCTTTCTACCTTCTTTGTCCCGTCGCTTTTTCCGCCAGAAAAAAGAGAAAAGTGAGAGTGAGAGATTGCTGACAGAGCAGCTCCAGGCCAAAGAGCTGGAGCTACTTCAGCTGAAGACAGAGATGGAGACCAGCCAAGGTACAGGTAGAGCACACAAAGCTGCTTTCTGTCGTGTATGACAGCTGGAATTTATTGTATATATCCTTTGACACACAACACTGATCAGGGTTTTTTTTTAATTAAAGAATTCCAAATTTCCTCTGAGTCACTGAGTTCTAAAATTTGAATACCATATATATGTGAA
>OMNV01015985.1:0-46790 GCA_900303265.1 Brotula barbata | reverse complement strand
ACCCACGGCCCCCGCAGCCTCAGCACCCTCACCAACAGCACCCCCAGCATCCTGCACAGCACCCACATGCACACCCTCCACCCCAGCATCCCCATCCTCAGCACCCTCATGGTCCTCCTCAACCAGGACCTCACCCCCAGCACCCGCATCCTCAACATCCTCAGCACCCACACCACGGACAGCATCCACGTCACCCGTCGCCCCACCATCGTGGAGGGCCGGCCCGAGGACCTCCCCACGCTGGTCACCGCCCCGCCCCAGATCAGGTGAGATGTCTCCCGTCTCCCTGAAGTTCAGACTCCAGCGGCTACGTTTAGATTTGTCCTTTAATCGGCCGATACCGCACTAACTGTCAACTTTTCCACTTGCAACCACAGGATGATGAAGAGGGCATTTGGGCATAATCCTTGCTGTGACAACCAAAGCTCTGATGTTTTGAGGGGTGAGATATACTTCAAACGTTGTGTCCTCCCCCTGAGTCATTTGTCAGCTATTCGCCCAACCAACTAAATATCTGCATGACCGCTGCCTTTCTTTCTTTCTTTCACATTCTCAGATGATTCAGTCACTACTGGAGGAGCACAGCCACGCCACGACGTTGAAACACTACGACTACCCGATAAAACATTCATTGCCTTCACTCCGTCAGCACTCAGACATTAAAACTTATTTTCCAGATTTTATTTCTTTCCTTTTTTTGTGGGGGAAAGAAGAGGGGACACTCAGGTGTGCAGCTCCTTCGAGGAGAAAGACAACTGAGCAGGTAGAGTAATTTTCCCACCTTTGACGCAGGGACAGAGATCACGCAGAATGACACACAAAAATGAAAACTACCAAGGATTGCTTCAATTATTTTCTGCACTTCTCTTGTGTGAACAGGGACAGAGGTCTTCCATGTCCTCTAGGGAGGATCACAGGTCAGAATAAGAGTGTGATTGCTGCTTGGACAGGCCTATAATCAAGACTGCAGCTCTGCATCTCTCTGCTTCTGAGGTCTCACTGCTCAGCTCACCTGAATGATCCTGTCTCCACCTCCTCGGACCACGATGGATGCTCTCTGCTAGTTTGGCTATTTTATGCTCCATCTTTCCTTTTCGGATTCAAACTCGCGGTTGTCTTGTTCTCCGTTTCACCAGCCCGACTGACTCCCCTGACTGCGGTTGGTGCTCCCCCTTTCTGTCATGGTTTTGTGATCCTCACTGCCCTGCTCACTCATCTGGCCCCTCTGCCTGGTTCTCATCAAAAATGAGTGTAAAGAATCTGTATTTTTACCCATTATGGCATACATAAACCGCTTTTTTCTACCTTTATAGATGTATCTACTCCACTTACTAACCATCATTAGAGTTCATTTATCAGCATTCCATCCACTGGCCTTTTCCATTCGACAGGAATCGAATCTACACACAGCAGAGTGTTTTTATTGTTCTCTTGCCACATTTTGCTTATAAGGAAGGAGGGAGCATGCAGGTGGTGTACGCCTGCAGGATGCCTTCAGTCTCACCTGCAGGGTTGGAGGTTTCACTGCGTGAGCTGGGTCCTCCTGGTCTCGGGCTCATGTTGGTCGGGAAGTGGCTGCCATCCATGTTTCTCTTCATGTTACCTCATTTGATAAACAACAATAGTCAGAAAATCTATGCAGATGTCAAGTTAGAATGAATGCATTTTTATTTGTCATTTAAACTCACCAGTGAGAGTTTAAGTAATCATCCAATCAGAGTGGCCAAGAGAGAGGTCAGAAATCATCAATCCAATGATTTTGAGTTACTGAGACTATGCACCTATGCACCTCCTCTGTGTTACAGGAATTTTTCTAATGGTGCTTTAGCTGGTGCTCAATCTTAAATATTGTGGGGAAAACCTGGTCAAGAGCATATTTTAGTCCCTTTACAGTAGAGGGACTCGATCCCACAGTGGGCTACATAATCAACCATAATAGGACTGATTTGTACATAAAAATGGGTCTTTGTGAGCAACAATCACTTCCTGACCCACGTAAACGTAAATGTGATTTTCCTCAGATACAGAAACAGATAATACTACCATCAACACCACAAAGTAGAGGCAATGTTCAACTGGTTTCCACTGAGGCACCCAGGCCCTCCAGTCTCCCATGTAATTCTCATTCCTCTTCTCATTCAGCACTAGTCTGAGACCCCCCACATACACACACACACATACACACATGCATAGTGACTTGTTTTCTCCTTCTCAACAAGGTGGCTTGTGCCTCGTAAAAACTGTACACATATATGATAGATATGCATATATATATATAGATATATATAATATTAATAGAGAGAAATCTATAGAGTGTGTCTGTATGTGGTCAGAAAACTGTTTCAAACTGATGAGATGTGTTTTTTCCTTCATTGTTATTTTTCTAACTGGCTGGAAATGAGAGGGAGCTCTCATTCAGAGTGTTGAGAGGCCTGACTTTCCTCTGATTTGTACATTGTGAGAAAACCCCTCAGCATCAAGTAACATTCCCTGTCTGCTAATACAGGACAGCCCTAAAAAGAAAAAAAAAAATCCTGCCGGTCTGGCGGAAGCGCAATCTAAAGAACCGTGTGTTCCAATCGTCAACAGAAAAACCACATTATAACATTCCTTTCTTAATGTGAGAAGACTTGCTGAGACCACTTGACCTGCAGTGGCAAAGACCTGGTGTTAAAAAGAGAATTTCGCAGCTCACTTAAGTAGCAATGAGATTATGTCTGCTGCTCGTAGCGGCACTGTAGAGTGAGGACGATCACTATCACCGTTGTCAAAGTGGAGGTTTGAGCGACTCTGTCGGGATGCATCGTTCAACTCTTTCTTCTGCGTGTTTGTCGTCGTTGTCGTCCTGTAGTGGTGACGTATTTGACCGTGACCAACACACATTGTTAAAGTATAGTGAAAAATGAATTAGACTGTTATGAACCCCCTTCCACCCCTCATGGTGCCTGTATGTCTCCCTTATTATGGCCAGTGTAGACTAAAGAAAAGTGTCCCCCACCTTTCACGGGGGTGTAAACAAGGTGATCCCCGCGTCATCAGATCCCTCTCCGCTTCACGTGGAGCTCCCACCATTGACTTAACAATCACCCGTTTGTGTGAGAATTTAATGTTTGTGTTTACACATGTAAGAGAAAGATCCTGATGTGGAAGAAGTGAAGACAATGCAAACAGACAGAGGAGCAAACATCCTCTCACTGTACCATCAGGGGGAGGGGGCGGAATATGAATCCTCCATTTTCAGGTCCTTATCCACTGAATACTTGAAGTAGGGGGGGTTCTCCTACCATGAAATAGCATAAAAGATTTACATGGTAGAACACATGGAACATTTCAATTGTGGCCATGCATGCTGATTTTTACATAATGTGCCAACTGAAAGTGATGATGTAAAGATAATCTCCTGTTCTCTATGCAGAGCGATTTCTCAACTGTTGTGTCAAAAGGTTTCAGAGGCAGAGGTTTCCTAGCTGGAGCTGGTTTCCTGGGCTTAGACTAAGTCCTGGTCTGTGAATGTCTCAGTGTGAGACACTCAAAGACACATCTGCATCGGCACCCAGGAGCAGCTGTGCAGAAAGACTGAAAGGCCTCCAGATAAAAAGGTCTTGAGAAAAAAAAAAAAACGTATGTCAAGCCTAACATGCATTTCACCTTTTGTTGCGTAAAAAAAAGTACTTTTTTTATTTATTTATTGTATGTTGCTGAAAATGCTAACTATGGATTAAACAAATCACTGTGACTAATGCCAGAAACATTTTGTTTGAAAGAACAAATATTGTGTTTACTTTTGTATTCATTTTGTATTTACGTTAGCTTTATTTTTCTATTGTTTCAGCTTATTGAATATGTCAGTTTGAGACTGTACTATTTGTATAAGTAAATGTCTGGAGCTGTACAGTAAAAATCTAGGAACAAGTTAAATGTGAGTGTCCAGCATGCTGAATGATTACCTGTGTGAACGTGAGCTAATTTCTCATGAAGAGTCATTCCTCATTCATTAATTGCATCTGCATCGTGCATCATGACGGTGTGATGTTGTGTTTGAGTGATGTGTTCTCACTTACTGTGTCCCCTTAGTAGACAGCCTGTGCAGTTTTGTGAGAGTGCAGCATGTTTTGGGGGTTGCTGGTGTAAATGTATTTTAAAAAAGCGACGTGTGTGTATGTGTGTATGTTCCCGTGCGTGAGAGAATGCGTGTATATGT
Source organism: Brotula barbata (assembly GCA_900303265.1). Classification (NCBI taxonomy): domain Eukaryota; kingdom Metazoa; phylum Chordata; class Actinopteri; order Ophidiiformes; family Ophidiidae; genus Brotula; species Brotula barbata. The sequence continues at coordinate 42,589 of OMNV01015985.1, read as the reverse complement.
GCGTGTGCGATAGCTTTTATTCTTTTCTGGGTGTATGGATGTGTCACGAATGCAAAAGAGGACAAATCTATTAAAAAAAAAAAACTTTATCGGAGGAAGAGGAAAAAAAAGTGAGACTGTCAAAGTTTTGAATGAAGCATGGATACTCTGTTACGTTTTTGTTTGGAAAATCTAGGAGGCTGTCCTCAGTGCCCCAGAAGTTTGCTATTGTATGTGCTGTATCAGAAAAATAATATTGAGTGTTGGCCAGCTTGTTTATATCCATCAAATAAAGGTGACTTTCTTTCTGTCTCTGTTGGTAATTTTAATACATATTAAATGAAACTTAACTCTAAACAGCGTACTCAGCACCACTATTAGTGATACAAACAATGGACTAAACTGTCACACTCACCTTTGTAAGAAACAAATATATATGTATAGAAGAAATATTGAAATCAAAACGTAAACTTTACTTTTTCCTATTCTGGTAGATATAATTTTAAGAAAGTTAAGGGTTAATTGAAGTATCTAAATTGCCCAAATGTGCTGATGGGAGAGTGACGGTTCTGAATCAGCCCCTCTGATTGACTGGCTTCATATCCAGTGTGGACCCGGCCTCGTCTGCTAGGCTCCACCCCCCCACGTCCCTAACATGGATAAGTGGTATCAAAAGGTGGTAAGTTTTCACACATGAACATGATATATTCAGATGTATCCAAACATATTCAGTCACTGTACAGTTGGATATGATAAAAGATTCCATTAAAAAGCATAATTAGTAAATCAACACATTCAACACCTATAATATCTAATAAAACCGCTTTCTCCAGATCTCTTACATGCGCGGCACCGAGACATTTGCCCACATCTTACACAGAATTAGGTATTTTCACATCAACGTGTCGAAGCCAATGTGCGATGTGCGTCTCACCAGCTTTGTCCCAAACATTTGATGAGACTGAGTTGCAGTTGAAGTTCATTCAGTCTTTTCGTCCCTTTAGGAAGCTGTCTAATAATCGGTCGCTCCTGTCAGACAGCCAGTACCCTGCCATGGCTGCCAGAGCTCCCATGAATATGGAAGTGAAGACCAAATCTCCTTTAGCAGCCAGCGTGGCCAGAGCACAGAGCACCACCCCAAAGAACATCTGCTGCAACACCTCCACCTCATCGTCCTGGATGTCCTCAAAAAGACCCTTCCCCTGAGCACCTGTGGAGGCTGACGGACATGTGGACATTTGCAAAATGGTGCAAATTTGGGGACACGTATAGTCTTTGTGAGAGAGAAGGGGGAAGACGTAACTTACTCTGTAGCTGCTTCTTCACACAGACGCCGTCTTTGCGTATAAATCCGTCCACACAGTCACACCTGTAAGAACCTTCAGTGTTGGTACAGATCGCATCCAGACCGTGACAGGCAAGCACCATCTCACCGCATTCATCTATATCTGCAAAAAACAAAACAAAAACAGACATACAGTACGATATAATTAAGTGATGAATAGTTGAAGGGTCACGAAAGAGGATTTTGTTCATAATTTTAATATCTGAAGGTACCCAAACATTTTGGCCCGATCAGTGTGTAGCCGATGCCACACTTCCTGCAGCGTGCAGGTCCGCTGCCCATACAGCCCACACACGCCGGATCACAGCCTGTGGAGACATATGTAATATTTTCAGAGTCCACTGGGATAAACTGCACATGATTCTCCACTGAAAAAATAATACATAATATAAGTGTGACATGGACTAAAACGCACAATAGGCAAGATTTTTAAGTATGTCTAGAGGTTGGGACGAAACACACAACGTAGCTCGAGTAGGGATTGTCACTCTAACTGTTAATTTAGTTACTTATTCAAATAAGTATTTTAAATTGTCATTAAAATTGCAATTTGTGTGTATGAGAAAATTTGGTAACTATGTAAGCACGAAGCACCAAATTACTACAATAAAATAAATGAATGAATATATTTACATTATATTCACATATACACTCATTTATTTTTAAGTAGTTTGTTCATCCAAATTGGCACTTGTACATGTATATTAAAGATTAGCGTCTTTTCATTTAAACTAAAATATCAACCGATGATGTCACCCTCTGGAAACATACTTCCTCATATATTTGAGGGTCACGGCAAACTGATTACCAGACACCACACAGGACAATGCTGTTTATGTAACAGCAGCAAACGTGTACTGTTTGTAATAAATCACAACTATAATGTACTGCTGACCTCTGCACTCGTACGAACCCTCTGTATTAAAGCAGAAGGTGTTTTCAGGACACCTGGCCAGCTCCGTGCCACACTCATCAATGTCTGCACAACAGATAAAACCAAGTATTCATCAGTTATTCAGGTGTACACTCCGTCTAACGTCATGCATATAAAACTGTACACGGTCAGCACAGCTTACAGTACCTACACAGGCATCATCATGAAGTAACCATCCAGGTCTGCATTCCACACACTGCTTATTTTCCTGTCCCGTACACACACTGCAGGAATCTGAGCAGCTTTCCGCCTGAATCGCTGTAACCAGCAGCACACACAGGCCAGCAGCTGATTGCAGGTTCCAGCGCGCCATCTTCACTCCCATCTGTCCAAAACACAACACTGTTTGTTAACGTCCCACCTGTCGTAGCTGTGTTTGATAAATCATCGTTTGGTTCCCATTTGCAAATGAAATGAGGTATGAAAACACATGTGGTGCTTCCACGCCGGCGAGGGCCTAAAATAAGAGCAAAACATCTCATCATCCATCAGAGGCTCAATCTGTAATCCAAATGAAAACACAATGCTCAGCCCATTGCCCAAATCCAAAGAACAGGTTGGTTTTATCTGATATTTCAAGTTTATCAAACTGGCATATATTTATGATCAACTCGTAGGACAAACCCAATGCTGATGAAAACGAAGCTTTTTGAATCTTGATGACTAACTTTTCTTGTTAATGTATATGAGCTCAATTTAAAAATAACAATCAAACATTATGTTCACTTAAGGAAACACAGTTGTTTGTTAAATTATAGTCTTGAGCTAATTTTGAAGGCTGCATCTCATTTTTGTGGCTCGTTTACTACATTAGGAACACCCTGACACACACACCATTCTGTCATTACATTCAACTGTTTACAGTCATCTCTCACTGAATGTGATGCATTTATGCACTTAATTAGATTTTTTATTTTTTGACAAATTTCTATGTTTACTTCTTACACCCAAATTTACTTCTTGTTATAAATGGTATGAGAATTTTTCTATTAAAATTCATTCTCATTTGCCATATTTCAAGTTAAAATTTGTCAAAACACAGAAAACTAGACATTCCAAACGGTATTGAGTTTTTTTTTTTTAAATTGTTTATCATTATAAAATCGCGTCAAATTCTGAAAAATCAAGTTTCAGCTGCTATTGGGATAGTCAACACCGTAGCCATTAAAAAAGCAAATCAATAAATATTTCTAAAAGTTTTCTTTACCTCCGACACGCACGACGATTCTCTCTGACGAGTTATCGTCTTTGCTTTGTGAAGTTTATTGCGTTTTCCGAAAAACTGTGAACAGCGGAGATTCTCACTCCCGTCTTGCTTTGCGTGCGTTCATAAATTAACTCAGAATAAGCCGCACGGGCGGAGCTAGTTCTCAAACACACTTCGTGACTCTCCACTCACCAATTCTGCTCCTCTGAGTTGAATCGAGACATCGCTGCTCTGTGTCCTTAAACTGACACTGAGCTGCACCAATCAGATTCATCGGCTTAGCTGAGCTCGACCAATCACAATCAAGACCCACCATAAACGAAAATAAGCACATTTATTTATAGATTGACAGGAGTTGGATATGATTCGTTTGTAGGTCAAACGTTTTGCAACTAATTTACACTTACAATATTGTGAACAATATTCACAATTTTAAAATAAAGTATATGTTACGTCATTTTATTGTTTGTGTCTGTTGCTGAGGACTTTAAAGGCTCTGTCTCGTACTTTCTATCATCTCTCAGACTTTCACAGGGTAGTGCTCTGTGCAGATCCAATTTCCTCTCAGTGCTTGCTCCCCACTTCCACCACGTCCATGTCCTTCTACCAGACCCCCTCTTCTTAACTCCTGCAGATAGCTCGGATAGCAGAGCCTTGGTTTGGGAGGGCAGGTGGAACAAAGTCAGGCCCTGAAGAGGCTCTGGTAGACTCCTACTGAAAGGCTGCGCAGAGTCAAAGATCACCAGGAGAAAGCGTTCACCAGCCCTGCCGAGCTGCATGTCTGATTGCACGGAGCACATGGAGGCCATGAATACATCAGAGTAAGGTGGAGAGACAGTCTTGTCTTCCTTCATCCATGCTTCTATTCTCTCCAAGGCTTTGCAGGTCAGAATCAGCACGACTCGCCCTCCCACGTTGTCCACTGTCAGCAGCTGGGACTGTAGCCACAGAAGAGGACCCATAGAGCACTGGTCCTTCCTGGTCCACTGGTCCACAGACACACCGAAACCCTGCTGGAGGAGGAGGGAACCAAGCCCACACACTGACTCTGAAACAACATAGTCCACTTCTGGGGGGCTCAGCAGCACCACATGACCTTTTTCCCCTACATTAGAGTTACAGAGGAGAAAACAAGCAGATGAACATAAGAGTGTGTGTCTGCCATGACGTCTGTGTCTTTTCATGAGGAGAAAAACACTCACGCTTTTCAAAGCCTCCATGATGCCAGCACTTCATCCAGCCTTCAAAATAAAGAAAAAAAGCATTAAACACACATGACGGGTTAATACGTAAAAGGATATTAATCCTTTTATTGCCACAAATAATGGATTGTGGACGATACACATGCATGCATGTGTGTGTGCGTATTTTCATTGAAAAATTTGAAATACTAGTAAATAGCATTTGCTGTGTGAGGCTTATGAAAGGAGCCTTTGTAGTAAGTGCTGTGGGGAATCCAGAGCTGGATGATGCACATTCAAGACACAGACACACTCACACACACAATACACGTTTTTATCATGGGCTGATTGCAATTTCCGGACAGAGTACAAAGAGTTTTCTTCATGTGAGATTTGCTACTATTAGTAGACATTTATGGTACATAATACTGTCATTTTATTGCTTTGTTAAATGTTCTCAATAGATTATAATATAATTAAACCTGTGGTAGAAATGAATCCACTTTAAACCTACTTTTGACAGTGTCCTGAAGGAGACAGGATAAGAAGGCAGTCAGGCAAACCAGCAGCACCATCGCCACAACCAAGAGACTTAAGCGCCCCCTGTCGGCTGTAAGTAGCACATATCATACCGTATTATACACGGTCGGTATATGCAGAGATATACTGTATATATACGGTATATATCTATAATTTAACGTGTCATGTACTGGTCATTGTTTCTGTGGTTGTAAAATGACAAACTCACTGTCATTGTAGCAAAATGGCCCCAGCTCTTTTTCCATGCCCTGTACTTTCACCTACATAAGAGGACACAGATAAACAAATTCAGTTTCAGTGCACACAGTGGAACTCAGAGGAGGACGGTTACAAAATACTTTACCATCACACATGGTGAGCGCTGAAGGTTGATGTCCTCAAATACCCCTAATTTCTCCTGAAAGAGACATAATTGTAAATTTTATAAAGTAAACAAAGCAAACAACCAGAATAGAAATGAAGAGTACAATGACCACATCTTAAATATTCTTCTTCTTCTTCTTCTTACCCAGTGCCCCTTATTATTTTGTCTCCAGCTGCCATTTGCCACCATTTGTCTAAAACCCTTGATCTCCTTGCAGCTGTTCTGCCCTGCAGTCCTGTCACAGGGCCACACTTCAGCCTGTAGCCAGCAGGGGGCGGACAGGTTCCATAACAGCATGGAACCATAGTTATTCATTCGACCATGAGTCACAGACACTGTCAGGTTCTTCCACACATTTCTTTGGAAGTAATCTGGAATAAAAACAAAAGAAACATTATCAGATGCACCACGTAACGTGAATAAAGCACAAAAGAACTTAAGGCTTCTCACCTGTGTCGTTCACAAACGGGCAGCTTACAAAGGACCTGGACCTGAAGCCACCTTTAGCCCACCACACCTTCAACCCAAACACACATTATCACAAATCTGTGAAGGCCATGATAAGGACAGCCTGATTAAAACACAGCCCACCAGAGAGCAGCATACCTGGAGACACGTACAGGTGGTCACGTAATACAATGGGACAGTCTTCTGCTGCAACAGCTATAAATAAACAAGGTACATCATGTCTGAAATGATAACAGGAAATACAGGTGCTTAAAAAAATAACTGCTTCAAAAATAGATATGGATACAAAGTACAGACCTGGCATCTCCCCTTCAGCTCATACTGCAGACACACATTAGGCTGGAGGCTTTTATTCCCGCCAGACACCTGCAGCTCCATCTGATTCAGCTGCTGGTTTATTACAGTGCTGAACGAGGGGACTGACAAGAACCCACAAACAAACAAACAAACAAACAGAAAAGACGCATGTTGATAGAGATTGTAGGTGAATCTTTTGCAATGCGTGATTCATGTAAATGGTACTCACAAGCACATTCCTCGATGTGTTTCTGCACATCCAGAGAGCACACTGTGACAGAGCACACACAGACACAGATTTTCAGTGTGAAACAAGAGGTCTGTGACGGCTTTGCGTGTTATTAAGGTAGAGTTTGTGCACTGTACCATCGTTTAAGGGGGGCACAGTAATCTCGCTGTGCAGGCCGGTTGCTTGCAACGTATGAACAAACACAGTGCTGCCGAAGAAAACTCCAGACGGCTCATCAATCACCATGGACACCTAGGGGAGAGAGAGAGAGAGAGAGAGAGAGAGAGAGAGAGAGAGAGAGAGATACTGATCATAACAAATGCAGTTATTAATGACTTTTGTCTATTTTGTCTATTCACTTGCGAAGTGGAAGATTATTTTGGCAGAATAGTAATAATGATAAACAAGCAGCAAAAAATGGACAGAAGTCCATAAAATGAGTTTCTGTGTGTACCTTTGCTACAGTTTGCTGGTCTGCAGGTTCCACTGTAAACTCCACCTTCTTGCATTGGGTTAGGAAGTTTGGTGCAGTGTAGCACACTGTCACAAACACTGTTACATGCAAGAAAACACAAGGGAGCCATGATTCATCTCACAGATTCATTTTATGATCACGGAATAGTTTTATGTAAGAACAATTAAAACTTATCTCCTCCCAACGCTTATTTTAAATAGGACAGCTGCCTACGGAGGCCCAGCGGATTAATCAAAGCAGGGAAAAAGGATTGAGGATGTTATCTCATAATTATTGCCAAGTATTTTCCTCCTCACATTCTTATTCTAATGTCCTGGATTGCCCAATACACACCCACACCAACAGCAGTACTTTTCAACAGTTCACTTTCAAATCTTTAAAACCATCTGTGATTAGATGATTAGACGGCCTCAGTTATCACAAGCACGGTTTACGTTGCTGCAACTCAGTCAGACAAACTGAAACTTGGACTAAAAGGAAACAAAAAACATGTAATGTTTTATATTGTAATAAAAGGAAAACAAATAATATGTGCATTGATATCATTCATATCTCCCCCTAACTTTGATCAGTCATCAAATGACTGCAGTTGCAAAAAATTATGATCGCCAGTCCAGATAGAGAGATAGACAGACAGACAGACAGACAGACAGACAGACAGACAGACAGACAGACAGACAGACAGACATTTGTTAAGTTAAGTTGCTATCAAAACATGTGGCGCACCTTGCAGATTCCTGATCAAGTTACTGTGATCCTCCTCCTCAAACCCAGAAGAGTCTTCATTCTCTGTGTCTTTGCTGGATTTGATGAGCAGCTCCGTGTCGATCAGTAAACACAGTGAACACGAAGCTGTGTCCTTACAACGCAGCCCGGCCTTCACCGTCAGGAGTCTGATGACCACAGCATCGTTCTTCGCTGCAGTCATGTACATCACATCTGTCAGGGTGCACTCAGAGAGACCCTGTTGGGTGGGAATGTCACAAATAAGGACAAAATATGACAAATAGGGACAGCCTCGGTATACTGTATGTTCCAGTTACTATTGTGCTTAACGTACAGATGACTTTAACCTTTGTCTGCTAATATTTGACGATGAAATTAATTTGACCTCCCAGTGACAGAGGAAATGAACAGACCAGGGTGAGTTGTCTACACATTAACAGGAAATTAAAAGTTTAATCAGTCAACAAACACTTTATGTACTACAGGAAATTTCCTCCGTGTCCAAGCCAGTCGCAGTCAAACACCCACCTGTGAGCAAGTGACTTTTGGTCTGTCATATCTGATGATTTCCAAACCAAACACTGACGTGCTTAGTGTCAGTAAAAAGCATCCAACGATCCATCCGCGGAGACCCATGTTGGTCCAGGATACTCCGAAACATTCAGGTCCTAGTTCTCCAAACCTTCTGCAGGCCCAACGTCCTCCTCCCCATGATGGCAGTAAACGCCGAAGGTTAAATCACGCTGAAGGAGGCGGTGAGGGATCATGTGACGGACGTAGAGTATGGTAGCTGTAAATACTATCCCCGCTCCACCTTTGTTGGCTGCCTGGGGAGGAAAAAACAAAACAAAACACAATCATTCTTTCATGACAGCTTCTTGAATATAAACCAACTACCCACACTAAACATCTTCATGAGCCCACAACAACAAGGTCCACAGAGCAGAGTACAGAGATACTGTATCATCCACAGGATTAAGACAACATCACGTTAGACAAAAATGATCATCTTTACTTACAGAGTGTAGTAATCCACTTTTGATGATCTGTGTGAATGTGTGTTCCCTTTCTTCAAAGTGTTCAGATACTCCTTCTCAAAGTAAACTGAAAGTGTGTGTGAGTTGTGTTGCACCATATGTGACTGAAATTTGTCCTGTGCCCACTCCCTTTCTCCCTCCCTCTCTCCACCCTCCCCTGTGCGCTCTCTCTCTCTCTCTCTCTCTCTCTCTCTCTCTCTCTCTCTCTCTCTCTCAGATTGTGTTTCAAAGCCACATTAAACTGACATTTCCCACTCTGAACTCTTCATTCCATCCTAATCACCTCAATCAGGAGGATCAAAGTCCATCTTTAGTGAGTAGCTAAAGCTCCACCTTGAGTATTGAGTTAAAGTCGTCGTAGTTTTTGAACTTTGGAACACGCTGTCCAAGTCCCACAGTGACGGCACCATTTTACAGTTTTGTTATGTTAACCCGGCACAGATTTCTCCGCTTCAGTTCACAGGCCCACTTCTTGACGAACAAGTTCATAACCTGCATTTTTAAGAAGCCACATACCTTCACATCAGTAATTCATTGACAGAGGGCGATACCACACACACACACCCGCACACACACACACACACACACACACTCATTACAAAACACAATGACGCCAAGTTAAACTGGTTGGTCCACATATTGACTTGGCAGCTGTGCATAAAACGAGGCGAGCTGTCCATTCTACCAAACTCTAATCTGAACATCAGCGCGCTGTGGGCTGTTGTTATATAAAAATGGGACTTTCAATTTATTTTGTCTAAGTTTTTTTTACATATCTCCTCTTTTGTGTAGTTTATTTAAGCACATTTTTGAGTGTTGCCTGTTCTTTGCCACTGCTGTTACTTTATCATTACAGTTTTTTTGAAACTTAATACTTTGTTACAGGGTTTAATTTTTATGCGTTTATCTATCTTTCCCACAGATTTCCTACATTTACGTACAGTAAAGTGTTCTGGGGTTTACCTTTAACGGTTCTCACTCAGTTTGTGATAAAGTGCCCGAAGCATCAATCATAAAAAGGCAAGAAACATTAAAAAAAAAATCAATTTGTCTCCTCTTAGAATAACAAGGACAGCCATTTGCTAATCTATTTTAGGTCAAATTTTTACTGTATTTTACCACAAATGTGCGATTTCTCCTCAGAAAGGCTGTATCACTCTACACACAGTCTGAAATCATTATACAGTTAGAATGATTGCATTATTGTAAATATTTAATCCGTACAAGAAAACTACTAGGCTAGCATTTACTTGTTTACATTAGTGAGATTTGGGCCATTTCACTCCTGTAAATGTTTTTTATTGCTCTTTTAAATCATGTTTGACGTGATTCTGAGTTAAGATGTTCTGACAGTGAAGTCCTGCAGCTGTCTCTGCAGGGCCGACTCAGCAGACGTGAGCCAACAAGAAATCTGTGGTGCAGCTGCAATACTGTAGTCCACGACGTGGGACCTGTACAACACAAACAAACACTGCATCAGCCTTTATCAGATTCAAATTAAGAATCAGAATGTTTCTCTCCAATAGCCTCTGTAGCATTTTGAAATACACAGGCCAAACGCACAGCTCAGCATCGCTCTGCTGGCCCTGGATCTTCAGTTTCGTGGAGAGGGAACTGGGTATTACTTCGTAAGATATTGGTTTTAGAGCTGGAAACACAGAGGATAAGCATTAATACATGATTTGAGAAAGACCGAACAGCACATTTATCTCACTTAATAGATCAATTCAAATCAACTCATCACAGTTAAGTTGACACATTTTGTTCTGCTGGCGTACTAACACACACATTGTCACAAACAGACCATTCAACCCACCTAAAAGCCCTTCAATGTTGTCGCCTGAAGGAATTTGCCTTAAGACCGGCCACATTAATTTTTGTCCCTGTTTCTCATGAAGCATGATGACCATGCGTATGTCTCCGTCTGAGATGTCAATCTCCTTGTCCAACCCAACGATCGACAGACTGGAAAAACAAGCATCCCATTTCTAACATTACAAAAAAAATCCTCTTCACTGTCTTAAAATTAATTTTTGCATTAATCAAAGGTGTGGACTGCAGCACCTTCCAGCTGTGATCACATCCCTCAGCTGGCCTGCGACTCGTGTGACATTCTGTCCATGCTGCACGGTGATAGCGGAGTTCTCAATGTCAACTTGTACTGGATGTGATGGATCCCTGTGATGGATGATGATCTTCCTGAAGCCCTTCTCTGCCAGTGAATGCAGATGTCCAATCACAGACAACCCTAGCACAGAAGAGAATACATGCATGTAAACAAAAAGTAAACACACAAGATAGTAAATGTTCAAGGTAAATTCCGTGCATTAGCGACCTCTGCTGGGATCTTCTAGCAGTTTGAGCTTGAGAGGTCCAGTAACATCGAAACACAGTGGAAGAGTCACATTCTCAACCTTGCGCAAAAGCCTGTGTTTATGAACTTCAGAGAAAAAGACAGATTGACAGGAAACAAGTGAACAATCTGATGATTTCTTAAAAAAGCCTATTTTTATATTCTAGCACCTGGAGTTAACACGATATAAATAAAGCCCTACTTGCAGATATATTTTGACACAAATGTTAAAAATACCCATGTGGTAAATACCACTTCAAAACATTTAAACCCAAATGTATCTAAACCTTTAAAAAATATGTTCAGACAGCCCTTTAATATCATATTAAAGCTTTTGAATTCCAATCAATGAATGTCAGCTGACATTTCTCGTAAACTATTGCATAAAACTAAATCCACCAAATAATTCCTGCTTTATTCTGGAACTCCTCTCTGACACGGACACAAAATATTTTGAAAATACAAAAATATAGAGCCTGGAAGATTAATTAATCAATTAGGAATACTTAGTGACATGCAGGATTCAACAGACTATAGTGTATCCCTCTAATCCCATACCAGGGATTAGCTTTATTGGCTGCATGGCACCAACATGATGATCCCTCATTACTACAGTTGGGCGTCCTGCTAATAAAGGTACAAGTTACTCAGTTATAATTGACAAACTCAGATTATTCATGAGGTGCTGACTTTTCTGTGTTTTTACATGAAACCCATTCATTTTTATGACAGACGGTGATTGCTTACGGAGGCCTTTGGTTCTGCTACTTTCGATTCTTGTCACTGTAGATTGATCAGGATCTGCCACTGGTTACAATACAATAAAGCACAGTGCAATTAGGAAGACTTTGTGCTACTCAGGACTATATGGATTTATATTACATACCATACCTGACCCTGACATAATGCGGTGATATATGACATCGTCATCAGCGTCCAATAATAAAGGACCTGCAAATAAAAGTATTCAAAGTATCGAATTTTTATTGACAAAATGGGATTATTCTTAAATTGAGAATCTCACTGTTGAAGTTGCAGCTTCTCGGTGCTTTTACATATCTCTATTCTTAGGGAGAAGTTTTGTCCATCAGTTTTATGATGGGCGTTTCCCATTGTAGATCAAACAAAAAATATAGAAGAATGGATGACAGAACTGGCAGAGAAAAATGTGTTTACCTTAAGTCTTAACATTTTATATTTTGCCAGTGTTTCTGCTGAAATCTCTCTAAAAACTCTTATAGTCATACCTGAAGCAAATCCCGGAATTATCCCAGGTAGTCGACCTGATCCGCGTGGTCCTTGTGGCCCAGATTGCGCATGTAACATAGGGTGCCCCGCTTGCCCAAATTGCCCAGGTTGCCCAGGTTGCCCAGGTGGCCCAGGTGGCCCATGTCGCCTAGCTGTCGCTTGTAGCTCAAAATCCCAGTGATTCCCATCCTCTCTGGGCTTGTGGAGCACTTCGGTGTTCTCCCCTGGAGGCTTGGTGACCACCATGGATGTGAGGGGTGTTACAAAGCTGTACTTCAGAGAAAGCTCCAGGGCCTCTTTTTTCACTTTCTCCTTCTCATCTCCAACCAACTGCAGCCTTTGCACAAAGGGTGAGCATAATATATGCACAGATGATTCCATCAAGCAGGGTTAAGTCAACATGATCCTCCATGTAAAGTCAACTACAGTTACCAATGATGCTCACAGCTGACAGTCTACTGTGATGTGGCTGTTGATGATCAGGTTCCAGTACACTGATTAAAAGTTATAACAATGCATGGAAAGGTAATGGTAATAATTGTGATGAGTGGTATCTGTAGTGTCAAATCAAATACATTTAATGAGGTTTGCTTTTGATGCTTTCGGATCATTTTGTATCTATGAAGTCAATTAAAAAATATAAGATAAGATTAAAATTTTGATTTAGAAATAAATAATTAGAATTTAATGAATTTTTTTAATAATGTAAATAAATTGCTCTTATGATGTACTTTGCTAACCATATGTGCCACCACAACAACCTCAACCCATCAGCTCTAAAACCCATAAAAACATATCCGAAAATATCTAATCTAATCTAATCTAATCTAATCTAATCTAATCTAATTTAATCTAATCTAATCTAATCTAATCTTTCTATCTATTTTTCACCATAAAACCAGAATTAATCTGACTTACTCTTTCTCCAGGAGCTGTTTGACTGTGAGGTAGGCCCAAACCCTCTGGGCGATGCTGTCCGAAATTGTTTCATTGCAATTCACAGTGCCATCGTTGGGGGAAAATGTCAGTGTCGTGTTGCTCTGTGTGTGGTAAAATTCAATATTACATCAGAATACACGCTTACTTTCACATACTTTGTAGAAACACGATGCTGATGTGCATCCAGGAAGGATCCTCACCGAAATTGCCACAACCTGTGGAGTAAAGGTTTCAACATTGTTGTCAGTAATCTGACCCGCCACCACAATCTCAGAGCCGTTGTAATAGTGGCTGAAGTTAGTCTGCGTCAGATTGCTTCCACCAACATAGATCATCATCACATCAGTGAGCAGAGGAGTAGCCACCTCCTCATAGAAACCCTGTTGTTCACAGACACGGATACAAAAACCTTCATCTCCGCAAAACCAAATGAACCATTGGAACATTTGTGTGTTATTTGTATTATGTGAAGGTTTCTAAGTCTTGAAATAATACCTCCAGCTGTAAATCTGCATCAGAGTCAGCATAAATCCTCCGTGCTGCACCGTTGTTCTCCAATGCCATCTTCTCAAGGAACTCAAAATTGACATCAAAACCAAAACCGAGGCAGTAGAGAGGGAATTTCTTATTTATGGCTTTTTTGACGTTTGACTGTATCTTTTTAAGATTTGTTTCCCCTGTAAAGACACAGTCATTGGTGGCACACCAGTCTTTGACATAACAAAAATATTTGGAGATATTTGGATGTTTTTATGTAAATTTCTTCAAAAGCTAAATATTAAAAATCAACCATGATTTTCAGGTATTTAGTTCCAGACCCAGATCAACTTTTAAAAATACAATTAAGGGCAGTGATGGAATGGTAAAAAAATAGTGTGTGTGCCTCAGTCACCTGCGGTTGGGTCTCCATCGGTGAGTAGTATGAGAATGGATGCTGAATTTTCTCTCGGATAGTCATTCAGCATCTGAGCCCCATCCAGCACCGCTTTGTTAATGTTTGTGGCTGAAATGAGACACAGAATGTGTTGTTGTTGTTGTTGTTGCTGCTCTGCAGTGACACCCTCACATTACTGCCATCAAGCACTGAATCCCACACCTCCTCTATCCTGTATAGACTGTGCAAAAGTCTTGGCAGCGTCCAAATTCCTCTTGTTGGCCGGGAGAAGCTCTTGTCTCCAATGTGAAATCGAAGCGTCGAAAGTGATGAGACCAAAGTAGTCATCTTCGGACAGATCCCCCAAAATATGGACCAATGCTGTACGGGTCTGAACAAAATGTCACATCCAAAGTTAGAATATGATTCAGCCAAGGAAGAAACCACAGATTGTTTTTTTTTTTGTAGAAACATAGGTTCATTTTTTTGTACCTGGTGTATTTTTTGGCCATGCATGGAGCCACTTTGATCAATGAGGAAGACAACATTCTTTGGTATGCGAGAAAGATTGATGGGGGCGAAGTGATGGACAAAATACCCACCTGCCCCTTTCTGGTGAGTTTCAGAAAAATGTGAGAGAAAAGTTCTGTTATTGAGTATTTCTTATTCATACAGTCCAGTGTAACTAAGTGAATAAATCTCTGCACCTTGATGTCTCCCACTGAGTCGTCTCTGTTGACATCATAAACAATGACCAGATCTCCATTCATGCCTTGTTCTCCACAGCTATCACACGTTTTTTGTTGGTTCTCTGTTGGGTAGAAATACACCCAGGCCTGGAAGAAAACGAATCAGGTGCTGACAGGATGTAGACATACAATGACTGGATGAGGTTTTCATGTCAGGGACCAGTATGTGCTGGCTTGGTGTTGTTGTTTTTGTCTTATTTTGTACAGTACCTGTTTGTCAGTTACAGTTTTGGTGATGGCATTTGCCAAAGCTTTAGTGCTAAGTCCTCCTTTAACTTCCATGAAACTGATCCCTGCTTTCTCGCTGATGTGCACGTCCATCTGGCATAGAGAATGAAACGCAGAGTTCAAGGCCGAGGTCGTCGCGTTCGATGCTTGGAATAGATTGAAGAGTGAAATCCCACCTTGAAGTCTCGGACAGGTTGCATGGGGCGAGCGTGGATCTGCAGCTCGTACTTGCCGAGCCTGCGTTTCAGCAGCTCCTCATATGTGAGTTCAAAGGTTACCTTTTTGTGTGCAGCCATGTTCACGGAGGTCTTGAATTCCTCAAGAGTCCTCCCCACGGAACTGCAAGAAATCATCATACCACTGGGATGAAAATGGCACTTCATGGAAAAAAAAATCGAATAATTTGACCCACAATGCACCTGATAATCCCCGCACTTTGGCCACGGGTCACAGCCTGAGTGTACTGCTGCTGGGCCGCCTCCTTGGCTCTCACAATGCCATCATACATCTGCCCATCCATCAACCTGCGTAAGTCCAAATAAAGTTTTACACACACTCACGGCTCAGTTTTGGAACGTTGCAATATACAAGATCGCCATTTATCTCTGCTCAACACCTACATTCGGAATTTACTGATGAAGGCATTCTTGGGAATTCGGACGTGGAATTCGATTTCCTTTGATTCGTCCATGCGGTTAACCACGCGGCTTGTGATGACAGTGGTGGCATATCGACCGATCACCGTGGAGTTAATGTGAAAGCTGTAGATGTCCCAGTTATCCTTCGGAAGCACAACGGTTCACAACACACACACAATCACACACATACACACACACACAAACAAAAGATGGGCTGATGGCCAGCTATCAAAAAAATCAGATGACGGTGAAAAACAACTTGTTGGATGGACATTCTGACTGAATTCAGACTGAAATCTCATTGGTCCACGAGCAGAGACGCCCAGTTCGTTCCCCTTTCTACCTCCTGCTTCAGCTTCACACAAGGCTGCTTCATGTGCAACACACACACATGCACAGTAAAACCTGCAGTCTAGCGGCACCCGGTGGCTCACTTGTTTAAGCACGTACCACATAACATACTGTAGCTGCGCAGGTTTGATTCGGGCCCTTTGCTGCATGTCCTCCCCTCGCTCTCGACTATAATTATCACAATAAAGCAAAAAATGCCCAAAAAAAACAAAACCTAAAGCTACAGCAATAGCAGAAAATAACAAAGTATAAATAAGTCAGCACAGTGCTTGAGTATGTTTAAGGAGTCTCTATAAGTTACTGTTGTATAAATAATTTTACTTGGTAGGGAAAATCAATGCTTTTACTTCACTACTTTTGTGAGTGGTTACAAAATGAATTCTTCAATACGCCGACTGGGAGACGGACATTAGAATGAAGAAACGTACGATTTTTATTGAAAATGTGAAGTTGGTAAAAATCAGACTTGTGTGTTCTTTAGTTCAGTTTGGCGGTTTGAATCGGTTTTTGATGGATTTACTCTGTGTTGTATAATGTCAAACTCAGACAGAACACAACAAAGACACTACACTCTGACAGTCGAACTAATTTAATGTGGCCTCTAATGTTCAATCTCATCTTTAGATAAGAATTGAAAAGCTCCATTGAAGTGACTGGTAGCTGCTTTTCCTCAGGTGACTGAGATTATAATTTTGTTAATTTGCAGACTATTGCAAGGCCACTGAGAGGACTTTTGTTTGCCATACTTAGTCATTATCTTAAAAAAAAAAAAAAAAAAAAAAAAATAAGAGCTCATACTTGCATCAAAGTAACAGCAGCTAAATATTCAGTGTATTTCCTTCTAATCAGTAAACGTGTAAATGATGTGGTCTTACCTTGTTTGGTAGTGTGGTCACCAAAGTCAGCAGCAACCCAAAGAGCGCGGCCCTGAGCACAGCTCCCTCCATCGCTGTGTCGCTGAGTGAAACCCATCCAACTCAAACTGTCTTTTAAACTCAGGCACACAAGGACAGTCTTTTTGTGTACTTAGGTTTCTCACGCTTGCATAACACATTGATTTTTGAGAACCCACACTGAGAGACGACCTCTTGGTTACGGCGTCTCGTAAACACAAGCATACAGCACACTAGTGCGTGCACACTCGCACACAATTTATCGGGAAGCCTCGTGTCAGAGTTTGTAAAGTCAGAGTCTGGTTTGCACAGAGCCATCCGAGCGAACAAAAGGCCACATTTGGTTTTTGAACAACATTAACCCCGTCGGACCTGTTCGCTTTGTCGTGATCATATAAGCAGTGAATGAAAAAGGTACGTTACAAATGGAGTATGGTGTCAAGCAAAAATGAATTTATTCTTTCCGTCTTCAAGTATGTACAGCTTCTGTGAAAGTACCTGTGGTACTCTGGTCAGGAATGTGCAGGGAAATCAGGTGATAAAGGCAAAGACAACCGTACACAGAGATTTCATAGCAAGCTTTAAAGAGATCAAAGACAGGGGTGACTATAAAGCACAATCAGGGGAGCCGCATAGGAGGTATATTCCAGAGAAAACAAAACCTATATTTAATCTTATTAAAACAACATGGCAACGAACTAAGCAAACATGAATTGGACTCTAACTGCAACAACGTCATGGCTGGAATTCAAGAGGCCACAGGTTGAGGGGAAAAGATTGGCTGTCTAAGCTGACAGCAAAGTGACTTTGACTAGAAACACTTAGATCAAAACAACATTGCAAAAACAAATCTGATCCACTCGGTCCTCACTGCCTCGAGCAGTTTAGGTCTGAGAGCTCCCTCCCTCCGTCTTAAAAAACGCCTCAATCCTTGTGTCCTACGCCGCTGAACTGCACAGTATCAGACTTGTGAGCCAGACTATGATGCACGGCCGACATTTATTGAACTTAATCTAAGCTCTGTATTATTCAGAAACATGTGGCTTTTGAATAAATCACATTCTCCAAGAGCCTCCAATATTACTACTGTGTCATTAAGATCACCAAACAACAATCACACACTCACTAATCTCTTAAAAAACACAAAGGCAACAATATGTAAAGCTACAGATCGCATGAGAGGAGGTATGGGATGACGATGATATCGAGAGAACTCGTCATTTCAGTCCCTCAGCCCCAACATTTTCCTGTAACCCACGAACCTGTGTACATTCAGAATATCAGTGTATCCATGCAGGCTGTGGTGAACCCTAAATATGTTCTGGGCAGTTTTTTTTTTGTTTACAATCTAACATTCTATGAGCAGATATTGTGTTTTCAATAAATAAACTAAGAAATGTCAATTAACATTCATTGTTCAAATCACATGGAAGCAAAAGCACTCTACGTGATGTTTGGTGACCAGTTTTAATCTTAATGCTTTTCTTCAGAAAATCTGCAATTCAAGGCACTCTCACAGGTATTTTTCACCTGAAGATAAAGTTCAAGTTCTTTCAAATCTTTTATGAATATTTCAAGCGCTTGTGCTGGAAGCATTTCATTGATGATGAAACCTATCCATGGACTGAGAGCAGAGAAAAGCGACCGGTCCTAAAGACCAGGATGTCAAGTCCTCACAGTGACCGCAAGATGATGGCTGATAAGCTGATGCATTAAGATATGTACTATAAGTGCAGCACCTACCTATGCTTCATCTAATATTATCTGTACAAACACACGGAGCTATGTACAGACCAACCAAGTGTTTATATACACGCAGCAGCTTATATATAGGATTGATATCAGCAAAACAAAGGTTGACTATTTATATACATACAAGCCTGAAAAGAAGAGTACGTTAAGTGATAAGATGAATAAATAAGCGATGAAAAATATCTGCCTGTTAAAGTCAGAGTGGGCAGTTTTATGTACTTATACCGTTACATTGCACTCAGTGAATATGTGCTGTACTATCGACATGAGTTACGCTGATGCAAATGAATCAAATAACATAAAACTCAAGAATGGACATATGTACATATGGTTCCATACAGTACATGCTGGTTGAATATATACAGTATTTGCACATAAGACTGACTACAGCTACGATGAGATTTTGTTTTTGGTTACAGAGTTGGAAGACGCAGTGCTACTCGGCTTAGAGAGTCCTCGCTTTGGGTTCAGGGCGCTGATACGATCGAGCTGCAATCGGGGTACGGACGTCCCGGGGCGCGGGCACAGCAGGAAAGGCAAGCGCTCCAGATGTGAGAGGGGTCAACAACATTGCAGACCACTGGTTAACAGAGAGAGGGGAGGAGCCTCGACAGAGCGCAGTAGAGATTAACTGATTACGGGTACGGGAGCCTGTAGGGGAGCTGCTCGTCAACGTTGACCCACGACTGTCAGGCCATGTCAAGGGGAGGTTGCAGATCTCCGGATCTTGAACATATAATGAGGGTACCTGAGGGGATAGCAGTACTTTAGTACTTTTTAGATTATTCACTATAATAAAAAAGTACATTTATGCACTGGACATTATGGACAAACACAATAGTGATCAGGGATGATACGATCTGCTAGTCACTTGGGTATCGATTACCTGGTGAGTAGAATTAATACTTCTGCTGCCTGTCCTCATCTGTCAAGGTAAGATTTCAGGCTGTATCAGTATTGTCACATCTGTCCCCTCAATAAATCCAGTTTCTTTTAAATCGCAATCTTGTTTCACTCTAATCGATCTAATTTGCCTCTTCCATGCTCATTGACTTGCTCTGATTAAGAGGTCACACTTCAGTCTGGCCTTGAATTATGTAAAGCCTCATTAATGAAGTACTGCGGCTCATGAAACTCACATATGAAGTAGTAGGCAGTTGGTCATGTGATCGAGGCGCAACCTGATCCCAGAGCTTCTGCCCACTGATGCGCAGAGAGTTAGTGCGTGGCCTGTGGGTGACGATGAGAACCTCCTGAGCCCAGTCATCCATCAGCCTCTGCAGGTCCTCAGGCAGATTACTTTCATGGAGCCCTATGGATGTGCCCGTGTAGGTGCCTCTCTTATTGTTGCTGTTGTTCGCCTGAGCTTGAGCCAATCCCATGACTGGCTGATGAGAAGGAGGTGTGGCATTCACTGGGGGCTGCTGGGAGTGATTGAAAGCTCCGGGTCCTGCTCCAGACCCTGACAATACACAAAAAACACACACACACAGATACAAGCATACATGATACCATGTCGATTAAATTGATAAGATATAGAATGAAGTAATTCTTGGAGAGACACGGTAACGCTACATACTGCTGCCGCGCTCTTTGCCAAGACATAGTCGCTTCAATGTTGACCCTAAGAGACAAAGAACACTTCATACAAGTTGTCACTGACGGGGTTGGCAACACTATTTAACCACAGGATGAAAAGCAAACCACAGCTGCTGATAAGATGGATGCAACACAGTCACAAAATGAGCCAAAACGGAAGAAAAAACAAATAAATAAATGATTCAATCACATGAATCTAAAAAATATATATATATATATGTATATAAATAAAAGTCTAACGAGAAGGGGAGAGAGAAATGACAGAGAATCAGCACTTTACAGTATATATGGTCATGCAGAAGTATATATAAGCCTAGTAAAGCAGGATGAATATGACACGCAATATATATGTCATAAAGCAGGCTGAATAAATGGCATCAACTATTATGAAAACAGTCAAACTATGAGTTAATGTCATCGACTAAAACTGAATTTTGATTATCCAAACCTCAGGCTGCTAACAAATAGAAATTATTAGATATTATACCTACAGAAGCTCTTAGTCTATTCCTTATTACTAATTAATAATGAGATAATATAATTATCTCATTATCTCATAATATAATTATCTCATTATTATACTTATTATTTCCTTATTCCTTCATCAGCATGTGTGTAAATCAGTTTTCCATATTTAGAATTTCAACACATGTAATCATTCAAATAGTTTTTTATTACTATTTTGGGGTTTGAATAAACAATATCCTGCGCTATAGATACGAGCGCAAGGTAGGAAAAGCATGAATCAAAAAGAAAACAAAGCTGCTGAACAGTTCAGTCGGGCCAAAAACTCTATGAAAGAAATAAAAAAACAAAGTGATGCTATGTCGGAAGAGAGAGGATACAAACAGATAGACAAAGACACAGGCCCACTGAGAAATCTAGCTCGTGGCTTGCTACTGGATTTATAGGTCACTCTCTCTGATGGTTGAGGGTAATTAGACCAGCCTGTGGAGGAGCATAATTAAAGAAGGAAGAAGACACTAAGATAAGGATGACACAAATCACTTGAATACACAAACCTATCAAACGCCCCCCCAAAATCACCACAGACCAGCATTTACTGTTCAAACTCTGGGAAATCTGGATGTTTACAGTCCAGGATTCGACTATTTCATTCTTTTCTATGTGGCTTGTGGTCACCTTGCCCGGGTGGAGCTTGTGTGCTGGATCCATCTCCATGGAGACCAGCATAAATGTTGTCGGAGGACAAGGAGCCCTTGAGGGAACATGGCTGCTGGGTCTGCACCGGCTCTGAGGCGGAGCTCAGCTGGTGGCTGGTACATGACCGTGCCCTGCCGTGGGTGGGGTTGGGACCTTTGGCTGGAGATCCATTTAAACTCGCTGCGGGCTCTGCCGTACCTGTCAAAAATACAGAGAACCAGCATAGGGAGACATTAGTATCATCTACAAGTCTTCATTCAGCAGACCGGACTCTGAATATTTACCCACTTGTTTTGCTGGAGTCGTTACTTTTTTTGACATTTCTAAATTGTTGTACCAGAGGACTGAGAAGTTTGCCAGCCTTCAGCTTGTGCTTACTGGATCTCTTCCTCCGGCCAGCAGGTGGTGCTACGTGCGAAAGACCCAGACCGGACGGAGGAGCTTTGCCGAGCCTGAGGTACAGCAGCTCCACTTCTCCCCTTTGATGAGCTTGCAGCTCGGAGATCTCCCTCAGATGTCTGAAGGGTTGAAGCAGGAATATACGAGTTCAAATACAAAGCTGAGTGACAAATTATTTACAGTGCAGACAGTAAATAGGATAAAAAGGATAAAAGGGAAAGCGCATCCTACGCTTACTTCTCCCTGAGCCTCTGCAGTTCCTTCTTCATATCCGAGTCCTCCATCTCAGAGTCGTTGTCACTGCTGGCGTAGGCTGAACCGTGTACACCTCCGTGCCTGCTGGGCGAGTCCGAACTCTGCACGCTGCTGCTGCGGCCCGAACGACGAAGGAAGGCCACGGCCCTCTTCATGAGGTCGCTGCCCCTGCGCTCTGAGCGAGTATGTTGGGACGGCGTGGCAGAGGGCAGCTTTGCGGGGCTGCTCTCGGCAGAGTCTGACGAGAGGAAACGAGCGTGGACCGTGACGTCCACGGGGACCGAGTTGGAGGTCTGGGCGCGTGGCAGGGACCCCCGCTTGGCCATAGAAGGGGGCGTGTCCAAGTAGAAGTCAGGTGGGGCAGAGTAGCGGCTGCACCGCGTCCTCTGTGTGATGTCATCTTCGGTGCTGATTACGGAAAAACGGCCAATCGTGGTGGAGGCGACCATGGCCTCCACAAGGCCGCAATCTTCACTTTGACCTGCAGGGTTTGCTGGTGAGGCAGCGCTGCTCCAGCTCCTTTGCGTCACATCGGGTCTCGCAGCCACTTCGGGTGGAACGGAAATCACCTACGGAAATCAAAGTTGATGAAACTAGAGTTGATGCACTTTCACTGAAATGCATGTGAGGTAAATGTGCTTTTAAATGTGTACCTTAAATCTTCCTCTTGTCCCAGAGCAGGAAGCAGAGTGTGGAAAGTGTCTCCTTGACATGGACGCTGCAGAGAAACGTACACACTAAACACGATGGGCACTGTTGCAGTGAAACGTCAGCTTTGACTGACGTTAGTGTTGTGACTGTCGTGCATGTTGTACGTACCACACACAGCTGAGTCACTGAGAGTGCTCAAACTGTCCATTCTCTCTGGAATCTGAGGCTGAAAGAGACGGAGAAATAGGAGAACTGTGTTGGAGTACATTAATTATTGTTAATATTTAAGTCTTATTGTTGTTGTTAATGGGTGGCATTTGATAAAAAACAAAAAAACTGCACCACCAAAAACTCAGTGTGTGTGAAAGGAGGCCATACATACGATAAGATCACATAAAGATTAAGACGAGGTATAAAGAGGGAATGGAGACAGAGAATCCTACATAATTCATCAAAGCTGAACCTAAAAGAACCTTTGTGAGGATATTTTTCTTTTATAAAAACATGTAGACTGTGTGGGGATTTTCATGTTTGTTTGTTTTCTTTACCAGTTGTTCTCCTGCCCTGTAGCGTCCATCCCCCATTGGCCCAGGGGTGCTGTTTCCTGACCCCCCTGCTGCGCTGTCGGGACCAGGGGGAGACTGGATGTACTCAGTGCCCGACCCGGGTGTCTCTGCAGCCGTCCCCGATGGATACATGGGAGCGTATTCCTGGTAGAGCAAGTTCCTTAGTTTTTCATCCAGTGTCTTTATGGTGCTGTCCACAAAGCCTCCGCGGCCCAGCCGTCCTTCCCCATCTGACTCACCGGTGCCCACAGGATGCTGGGATGGAGCCGGGCTCTGGGGGAGTGAGGACACTTTGGTCCCACCGACGCTGGAATACGGCTGGTGGAGCACCACGGGCTGCTGTGGACGCTCACTTCGTGCTGCGGAGGAGTAGGAAACCGTCAGGGGCTCTTTGGTTGGACCTGGATCCTGGAGGGGAAGGGGAGTGAGTGGAGACCCTGCTCGGGAGCCGGTCACATCCAGAGATAAGGGCATGACCATAGGACAGCAGGGCACTTCTTCAGCCAAGGAAATGGGACATGTTATCTCTGTGACCTGCTGAGCAGCATGGGTGGGGGACATGGAGCCCAGAGGGGAACCCTGCGGTTCATCCATGGGCAAAGAGGCATGTGGGGATGACGGTGCCAAAGCCTGAGCCCTGGGTGGCTGCGCCTGGAGCACAGTGGGCTGCACAGAGCCGCTGGGGGGCTCCATAGATGACATCGACTGTAGCGTTGGGGGCGCAGACACAGGGGGAGACAAAGTGGCCAACAGGAGTGGGTCTGTGTTGGACATAATGGGAGGACTACAGAATCCATACAAATCATATGTGAAACCTCCACTTCCACCAGACATAGTAGAAGATGACCCCTCTTCTGAAGAAACGGGGAAAAAACAACCAGAAATATATATTTTACAATCTCAAAATGTGTACATTTGATGTAATTATTCATCAGTTCTTAAAGTTGTAGGCTGTCCTTTATTCTGCTACCACAAGATAGCGCTATTGTTCCACGTGGCTGTTAGATTCATGCCAAAAAAACGACTCGAGCAAAGTCACCTCGGGATGCGGCCGGCCTTGCGGTGCCGCTGTCAGAGGGCTTGGTGGTGGCCGAGCTGCTAGGTGACTGGGTGGTTGTGCTGTCCGATGGGATCTCCTGGCTGGACGTCGGCGTCTCCTCGACAGGACAAATTATAAACCACCTCTTTCCCGTATGAAGAACTGCAATCCAAGATTTCAGACAATTACAACTTCGACTAGACATTTCTTGCGTGTGAAACATCGGGGGAACGTGCATGTGACTGATTTACCGTTCTGCTGATAGACAGGCTGAGGCGCTCCACACTGCTGACTCTGCAGAAACACACAGATGTGTCAGTGTCCTACTTCGGCCCCTCCCTCTCTAATTTGTCTTTATTTGTGCCTACGTCTGTGACTTTGGTTACGTTTACGTCCCTATTCACAAAAGCTGACTACGCATCTGTGTTGGATCTATATTTCCTGAGAAGCCTCCTCCTCACCTCTCCTTCTATTCCTTCAGAAATGTGGCCTTGTTGAGGACTGCAACTCAGGGCGGAGACGCTCTCACCCTCCATGTCTTCGTGCAGCATATCTTCAGCTTTGTCCACGATGTCCTTCAGCTGGTCAATGAAGATCTCCTTCTCCAAGACGAGGATAAATCCGTTCTCCACCTGCAGTAATACAGATATGCTGCGTGTTATACTATACCACAAACAAAACGGGGAAAAAACTGTGTAACTGCATACTGCATATAATCAATCAATAATACAACAGAAACAGCGTTGTATTAGGTAAAAGCTACGATCTAACCATATATGTGGCTATTTCCTCTGGTGCGTCTCCATCCAAATCAAACTTAAAGGTCACCATTTTGTGGTTGTGAGTCTCCAGCTGGCATTCAACCATTTTATCACCTGTGTTGCAAACCTGAAGGTGTAAAGGAGCCGATGTTAAAAATAGCCTACTGTGATTACAATTTTCGAAGATATTGTCATTGTAATTGCAACTATTAAGGCTGAGGCACACATTGAGCATGCTCAGTTTGGGTTTGCTGGTCTTTTCCTGGCGAGAGCGTGTGCGGGCAGACTTGCGGTGGTGTTTCCTGGGTCTTCCATCCCCCTTTCCTCCACTAGCCATGCTGTCATACCCATCACTCGTTTCTTTACCAGATGCCACGTCGGAGTTGAGACTGCAAAAAGAAAAGTTTAGCATGTTATTTTTGCGACATCGGATTGATGACGGTGTCCATCACTTAAAATAGGAACAGAAGAGAATCTTTCAAGTGCTCAAAGTAAAATTGAATACAAACCTGTCATAGGCATAGTTGGGTAATAATGATGTTTTTTCTTGCTGTACATCCTGTGACCGGAATAATGACCAGGAAAAATGTTCATAACATTTTTATACAGGATGATTTTTTTTTTTTTTGTTTCAGTGTAAAATCTGCATTCGTACTTAGTATTCGTATACTGTTTAAGGCTTCTGGGATAATGAGAAAGTTTTCAGTACACAAACTGGAATGTGTAAATATAGTAAAGGTCAATTCTAAAAAAATGCATAAAGTGCAGCTTTATCTTACCTCCACGCACGGCTCTGTTTGAAGGCTGCTGGATACAGATGCAGTTTCTAGGTTGTGCTGAGTTTGGGTCTGGCTGGTGCACTCAGGCACTATGGCTGCTGTCTGGATGCCAGCAGGCTGCAGAACAGCAGCTGGGACTGAAGCTGTGACAGCAGCCGGACCAGGAGTCGCAGCTTGGCCTGGGGCTGGCACCGATACAGGAGCCTGGGCTGAAAATAAACCTGGGGCCGAGGTTTGAGCTTTACCAACGGCCGCAGACGATTCCGAGATTATTGATGAGAAAGTTGTCGGTTCTACGGTTGGACCCAATGCGGAGACCGGAGCTTGGGCCACCATTTGAGTTTGTGCGGTCAATGCCGTTGGAACCGAAGCTGGGTCTGGAGCGAGTGTTGGAATAAGAGTTTGAGATGGAACTTGAGATGGCACTAGGACTGCTGCTTGGTCTTGCGACGGACCTACAGCTGCAGTTTGTTCTGGGGCTTGAGTTTCGACTTGCACCAAGGCTGGGGTCGGGGCCGGGACCGATGTTGGAGCCATAGCCGCAGCTGTTGCATCTAGGCTGACTGCAGCAGTTTCTGCATCCAACTTGCTACCCCATTGTTGAGTCTGAACAGCTGGCAAGACAGAGTTCACTGGAGCCATAGCTTGAACATCAACCAAATTCCCTTGTGGCGCAACCATCTGTTCCTGGAAATTGCATATTTAGAAAAATTTTCATCAGCTAATGCAAATACTGGATCATTCATCAACTGTTTTGTTCGTTAAGCAAATGTATGCACAGACACATTGCCACCTGTATTAGAAATGTCCCACGGCCCAACCATTACAGCGAGCACGCAGTCAAATATTCACCTGGACAGGCTGCTCAGCCCGTTCCTGTTCAGGCTGGGGGGCGGGGTATGGGATGGGTTGTACCTGGGAGAGAGGCAGGGCATGGGTGGAATGGATGGGACCAAGGTTTGGCTGGGATACGGGAGGGTAGCCCTGCTGCTGGGGCATTTCAGGGGGTGAGGTCATGGAGAGAAGTGGAATGGGAAGACCTGATACATGTGGAGGTATGGACACAGGGGTCTGAGGTGTACCGGGGGTAGGCATGAAGGGCAAGGCAGCGTGAGGGGTCAGAGGCAGAGACTGATGGTGGGGTGAAGGTGAGTAGTAGGAGCTAGGCAAAGGAGAGCAACTGTTGCTGTAGGCGGGTGGCAGAGGGGCCAGGGGGTCATGCCCTCCTATTTGAACAACAGGATATGGTGAAGGAAACTGGGAAAGAAAAGGGGAAAATGATACGCAACAAGGAAAGACAACCAGTTGACAGACAGACGGGCCTTTAATCTATTAGTCAGGACTACAACCTATCTACAGTCTTCAGCTTAGCATGTGTCATTAGCGGGATCCTCTTTCTCATATGATCTACTGCATCAACACCACCAAAACACACCTGTGTACTGATCTGCATTGGCTGAAGTGGGGGGAGAGCGCTGGAGAATGACTGTGGAAAATTGCTAGATATGTCAGGAGGACTCAGGTGAGGTGTAGGCTGGCCGGCAGAGAAAGGCTGAAGAAGGAAATCAAAGATGTGGATGTTCAAAGTAACAATACATGCAAATCTGTTGCGTGAGCTTGTTCCTCTTTAATATAAGCGAGCAGCAGTGTGAGTGAGTCGTGCTGTCTGCAGCCTGTGGTTACGTATAAGAGATGATGCTCTACCTGGGGCAGAATACCAGCAGGCTGGAGATGGCACTAAACGAGAGAGACAATGGGAGGGAGACAAACCACATCAAATGTCTTTACGTTGACGTAACGCGTATACGGTATGTAAAAACAAAGACGCAAATATACGGCATGCACACATTATGGAGGAGAGACTTGCCAAACAGGCGGTACAATACAGTATTTTCACAGCTGTTGTGCACTATTGAATACAGTCGTTAAGTTTGGATTCGTATCAGAAGCTGCCCACGGACGCCAGACACGCTGACGAGGCAATAGAAACAAAAAGTCTTATTTAGAACCACTAGCAAGCACAGCACTACTTATTCTCACGTCATTTTTTTTCTAGGCGTACGAGTGGGCTGCAAGGTGTAAATAGCACATTTTTCACGGCTAGTTCTGTTGTCAGAGTAAGATGTACGAGGTACCTGCTCCTGGCTGGGTTGGGCAGTAATCTGTAATGTGGGCGCTGCAGCTGGGAAGCTCTGTGCTGTTTGTCTACTCTGGTGTGCAGAAGGGACGGGCGTAGCTGGAGCAGAAACAGTCTGCCATAAAGAAAAAAGAGAGAATGATTCAGTGATTCAGTCCGAATTTGAATACGATTTGTCATGTAATAGCAGTTGTGTATACGGAGCGCCGGCTACAGTAAAGCTCGTTAGGAAAATGTACAGCACGTCAGAACAGAGGGAAATTATGGGGGATAGAGAGAGTGATTGTTTTTAGGTGTTAGTAAGGTTATAGGGTAAGCTAAAATTACAAAGAGAAGTCACAGCATTGGTGTATTTTCACTGCCACACACGTAGTATTTCCTGTTGTTATGTTAGTCATTATTATGTGTTTGTTTTTGGTTTGGACAGGATCCAGGAACTCTTTACAGGTAGGGGCAATGTAAACACTTTCAGATTTTGAACAGTGATTGAACCGTAAGTCATACAAACAAAATGATTTTCCCCGGGTGCGTTAATATAGGCCACGCCCATTTCATTTCATCTGTATATTTTTGCTTCTCCTCCAACAAT
Source organism: Brotula barbata (assembly GCA_900303265.1). NCBI lineage: Eukaryota > Metazoa > Chordata > Actinopteri > Ophidiiformes > Ophidiidae > Brotula > Brotula barbata. The sequence goes on along the minus strand of OMNV01015985.1, from coordinate 13,843 downwards.
TTTGGACCGATCAGATTTTGCATGAATATTGTCTGGACCAAGTTGGAATAATGGACTCCCAAAGTTGAGTCTTCAGCACGATATACCTCATGAGTCCACTGTAACCAAACGTGGTAAACTATTACTGACTATTAAAGCAAAAATTAAACGGAAAGTGACCTGATGGTGGCGCTATATTATACATTTTTATCAACTGGACATTGTAGAATAACAAGAGTTGAGTCTAGTCAATCATCTGGCTTTAATCATTTAAAATAATCATTGAATCATTGGGAGATGGAGTCGTAATTGGAGGACGGTTCGGCCTTGGTGGAGGTATGTACTCTCTGTGTGTCTTCTAGTTTTGGATTAAGCAGAAGCAGATGCTGTTGTGCTTTGCTGTGATCGCAGAAAAGCCAGAGGAAGGAAGCAGCCGGTAGAATCAGAGGAGTGACCGATCAGAGCCCAGGAGATTCAGCGTTCTGCTGCGACCACGCTCGTCTAACATACCGTTACATCTGGACTGCTTTTGCTGTCATACGGTGATAAAAGCAGCTTCTTGTCCAGATATGGGCTAGAGCAGAGCGGGACGTCCAGGCTCTGACCGTTGCGTACGTGCTCGTCTACGGAGAAGGTAAAAGTTTCTTCTTCCCCGTGGTTGTGGATCGAATTATTCAAATAATTGGCTCTTCTTTCAGGGAGAGTGGGGGAAGGGCTTTTGTGGCTGATGATGTGATGGAGGCGGTGCCTGAGAAGTGTGAGATCTCCACCCTCGTACGAACTCCCCTGGAGCCCAGCTTGGGGAGGTGGGGAAAGATGTGAGGATGAAGTCACCGCTTGGGATGCTGCAGTCACTGGACTGCCGGGTGCAGATGGACAGGGTGAAAGCGAATGACAGGGTGAGGTGGATGCACGGCATTGTGCCAGTTGTGGCGTTGCGGGAAAAAAGTGGGTAGCTGGGCAAGTAGCGGGTAGCGGTGTATGCTCCGGCGATTTCCCCCCGCTTGTCCTGTCCCTGTGTTGGTGACACATGCAGCAGTGTTGGGGCTGAGGGCTCATGGAGCGCTCTGAGCTACGGCTTAAATGTAGAGGAGGGGAATTGAAATGACTTGCTGAGTCATGGTGATGGTGGGACAAGAGAGGCGATAAAAACAGAGGATAGTGGGGAGGATTACAGTAGTCCGTTACATATGCTGAGGCGCTGTAACCCTCTATCCTATGTGGTGAAGTCAGATCCTGGTAGGAACACCAACAGGGTCTTGGACTCACTGGTTCGGAGCGGGACCAACGCTGTAAAACATTATCAAAGGAGGCTCCTACATGGCTAAGGGACTGTATGTTTTCAGGGACGAGCAGGTAGTCAGGATATAAAAAGGACCCAGTGTAGTGCTGCTGCTCACGCGTCATTTAAAAAAGAACATAAAAAAAAGGTGTTATTTGACTTTAAATTAAAGAAGCATTAAAAGAACGTTTTGAATACGGAAACACGGATGGCACATTCTGTACTTACTGTTTGAGTGTGAAAAGGCCCCTGGTGCAGTTGTGCTGCAGGTTGTTGAGGGGCCCTGTGGTGCAGCTGACCAGTGGTTTGCTGACAGGTTCCGTGGTGTATTTGCGCGGACGCTTGTGAGTACGCGTCCTGTGGGGGCTGTGCTGTGGGCTGCTGGTAGGGCCCCTGGTGCAGCTGCGGATCAGGCTGGGCAGGGGGACTGTAGATCATCTGAACTGTAGAGATGGGCTCCGGGAGGGTCTGATAGAAGCCGTTTTGCTGATTGTTTGGATTGTCTAATTGCACGGTAGAGATCGCTCCACTGTCAGCTGGAATAAGAGCAGAATGAATAAAATATTAGACCTCACCCTGACTCCCTCAATGGAAGAAGAGGAGAAAAGCAAAATGGGTAACTGCAATAACACCAAATTACGATTCATTTTTGCTGACTAATAGTGGTTATGCAGATACTGTTGTTGCTTTTTTTTCTGTCTTCCTCGCATACAAATTTAACCATTTACAGCACACAAGTTCCTGTTCCAGTCGTTTTACAAGGTCCAACTCAGTTTATTTTGGTCATTATAAGGATCAACAACAATTTGAGTGAATATGGAACTAACAAAACATCATCACCACTGTCCGTTTCACATCACAAAATTTACTAAATCAATGACCAAAAAATCACAGGCTGAGACCTAAAGCTTATTTTTGCCTACATTATCCAACCTATAAAATAACCCCACGGTACAGAGAGAATCTAAATGAAGTGACTGATGTGTGATATACGATGCATTTGCTTATCCAAGAAGGGTTGAATCGAGTGCAACTGGACTTGATAGAAGATACTTGAAGACGTTTCGCCTCTCACCCAAGGAGCTTCGTCAGTTCCTCAGTTCTGAACTGAAGATTCAACCCTTCTTGGATAACCATGACCTAGATGAATGAGAACCTGCACTGACGATGCATTTGTTGGGCCTCTCCTCACCTGTGGCTGATGTGGTGGCTGGTACGGTACAGAGCAGCGTCTGCTGCTCCATCTCTGGCTCTTCATGATCTGTCACGGTCAGTGGAGCTCCCTGTGGTACACCTGTACAGGGCACCTGCAGCAGGTTCTGCTGATTCTTTTTCACAGCTGCCTCGCCGTCTCCTGGTGGAACGGTCCGCTCCCTCCGCCATTTGATGAGAGCCACGCGGTCCCGGATGGACTTCCCGACTATCTTCACATCACAGTCCAGGAAAAAACCTGATTCCACCTACAGGACACGGTGAAATACATGCTCATATACAGGCTGATGTATGTTATGTCTTATTCTATACATTATCTAATAAACATGAATAAATATAAATATGTTCAGAACAAACAACAAAAATGTTGCACTGAAGAGTAAAGAACGGTCCAGCCGTTGCTTTGCTCTCTCCTAAAACACTCCGTGCCTGCAGCCTTTAATTCTGACCAGTGACCAAGGCCAGAGGTAATGTTCAGTGTAGAAGCAGCTTTGTCATTAGTAGACAGTAAAACTAATGGAATAGTCTGTTACCCAGACTACGAGAGGAGACAGCCTGGGGACCAGAGTGCCTTCTTGCCAACACAGCATAATAGTCAAGGTTAAAAGAGAGCAGTTTGACGTCCAAACTGGTCCAACAAACAGAGGAGCTTTTTGTTAGAACACCAAATGTTAAGTAAAAAAGAGAATTTATTTTGTAATTCCAATCTTAGCTTATTTTTTACTGTGATGTTGATATTTTGTACGTCCACTGAACAACGTTTTTTCTGCAGCTGCATTGCTGCACAGCTGATTTATGTAAATAGTATAATTTTATACGCATTCTCTGCTAGCATGTTTAGTCTCGTGTTATCATCATCATATAATAATTCATAATCTTCTACATGAACCTAGATTCTGATTCTCCTTCTGTGAGGCAATGGCGTTCATTCAATTATTACGCCGCGTTTGTTTACCATTTCTTGTGCAACAACCTCCGGCACCTCATTCACCAGGTCAAAGGTGAATTCAATGGCACCGGTGTCTTTGTACTTCCCCTTCAGCTTTTTCGTGTCTTCCACCCACAGCTTGAGGGCTATTGAAGATTTCTTCCCATCATCCTCTTCGTTAAGCTCCACCCTCACCCCTGTATCCTCTGCAAAGAAGGCGTGATTGAGGAGGTCCTTGATGGAGTACCTGTGAGGCGAACACAAACACCAGCTGCTGAACTGCGACAAAGGTCAGTGTGTCACTAAAACCTAATGATGCACAAAACACAGAAACATCAACAGGGCAAATACTGGTATTAACGTCATACAGGCCGAGTGGACACACGACAACAGGCTGAAGCCTCCGCTCAGAACCCACCTATACCCACATGCAAAGTGTCCTGTGACCCGGCTCACTCACCTTTCCTCCCATCTGTGACAGATGCACTCCCCAATTATCTCCTTGATCTCTGGGTCGCTTACTTTACTGTAGCTGGCAGGTTTCACCCCCTGACGACGGAAAAACAAAGATAACAAGTTAACCAAGCCACGTTAACTTGTCATGCAAACACACACACACACACACAAACAGCAACATTTAGCGTACAACATGCACATTTTTATGTTCGCTCTCATACACATAACATCAGCGACTCTGCTGGGTTGTCATTTATCTCCACTGCAGGGGCCTGGGTTTCCCTACGCAGTGTTAAACTATTCATTACAAATCATAACAACACATGTGATATTTGAGTCCTGATAAACTAAATCTAAAATATCGTACATTTTCATCACCACATTAAAAGAGTTCCCAGATAATTGTTTATGGAAGTTGTTCTCCTCCTTTCCTGTTTATGTATTTTGACGTCTTGAGCCTCAAAATGCTAAAAAATTCTTTCTCTGTCCAACTCGAGTCGTTTCTGTTCACACCACGTGTCTCCTCACTCTGCTCTCTCACTCTCTCACTCCAGCCATCAGCTCATATGGTTCAGCTGGGCAACAACCCTGCTGCCTGTGGGTTTTGTAGTCTTTTACTGGACGCCATGATGGATTGTAGTCCTTGTTGGAGTCCCCCCCCCCGAGAGGGAAAGTACATGGCCTCTATACCCTCTATGACACTACCTTTCAACATATAGAAATAAAGCCAATAAAGATGGATGGACTAAATGGTTTTCGGCCCTGTTTACAAGCAGACGAACTGGACTCACACTGGTGACTTTGCGGTAGATCTGAGCAGCATTCTGACACTCGGAGTAAGGGTATTCAGAGGTGGCCATCTCTAACATGCACATCCCAAAGGCATACACATCCACAGCCTCATCGTAGTGCTCCTCGTACATCTCTGGGGCCATGAACTCTGGAGTGCCTGGTAAATTCACGAACAAGGGATAAAAACATTAGAGTTCACCACACGGTTACCAATGTTTAATCCAGCTGATTACTTACCTATTACACTTTTAGCAAAGGAGGCCCTCTTCAGCGTGGCTAGGCCCAGGTCTCCTATTTTCACAGAACCTGTAGGACCGGTGATGAAGATGTTGTCACATTTTAGGTCCCTATGGATGATTGGAGGAGTCCTTGTGTGGAGGAAGTGGAGGCCTTTGAGAATCTGTCTGCACCAGCTCCTAAGAACTTTGGGCTTCATCACCTTAAAGCGTTTCAGATACCTGTGGACAGAGACAACACCTTCATATCATCGTCGCTTTGCATACGGTATTGACAGGTTCCTAACAGACTAATCAATGCATTGATCTCAGTATGTTTGGCTTAAGGGGAAACTGAAACATTTAATTGCTCAGCCTGTGATCTCTTTCTCATGGCAGACTTGCAATGATGACACAACAACCGAGCTCAAATGAGATCAAATGAACTACTGTAAATGGTGCCGTGTATTTGCTCTGAAACTTGATACTGATGACATACAGGGCCGCCTCACCATGACTACAACATTTTAAATTGACTTGACGTGAAGTGTCCTTATTCCATACGGTCAGTTAAATACAGAATATCTCATATCTGAGCACAAATATGTCAAACGTAACAATAAAACACACATTTCAACTTTATTTAAAATTGTGACTCACGTCTTCAGTGTCCCTGAGGTCATTAGCTCCGTTACCAGGACGATACACTTCTTTCCTTTCAACGGTGATTCCCAGAAGTCGTAAAATCGCACAATATTGGGATGCTGCAGGGCCTTCAGCATCTCTGCCTCCTCTTTGAACCTCTGTCTCTCAGCTTTGGACAGTTTTCTCTCCTGAGGGAAAAAGAGAGAAAGAAAAGATGAACTGTAAGATTAAAAATAATAAAAATATGACCAAAGTTCAACCACTCCATTGTCAGTATTTGAGAGGCTTGTCAGAGGTTACGCTTCAGCTCAACTCTGTTCAGATTTAATAAATTTGACTGACGGCGGTTGGGTTCTGTTGCTCTGTTATAAAGAAAGTGAACTTTGCCCTAATGGTGGAGAAGCCAAATCTTTCCATGTTCTTTGAAATGGACCTCTGTGCTTCGTGATCATAGCTGTGTCACAATTGCCTGTGGCTCCTGTTTGGAGTGAATACAACCTTGATATTTGGAGCTGGTAAACATGGTGGTCTGAACCATTAGCTCATTTTATCGCCATTGTGTGTAAATAAAACACACAGCACTATTATATGATCCATATCCGACTGTAACCACGGATCAGCAAAATGTGTAATTTACAGACAAAGCTGTGAAAATGATGTCTCAATATGTGACAGTTACATAGGATATTAAATAGTTTTTTTTTATAGTGTAACTAGTCATTTATTTGTTTCGCCTAATACTCTGCAGGAAAATCTACCTAAACATTCTAAACGTGAAGGAAAAAAAGGAAGAAACGTTGGGAGAGACAATTCAAAGAGAGATTTATCCATATTATTATAACTACATATCCTTGGGCGTGTGATGGGGTTTACGACGACATCATTTTCAATAAGAAAATCCAAAATGATCGATAACAATAATATAGTTTATTCTTAATTCTTACTTCTCTGGGTAACAAGCCTGAGTGCACCGGTGGATGTTGGATCAATAATTTGGCCCCTGATTTCCCTGAACTGTTGTATAAATAGTAATAGAGCTGACGGGGGAACATCCTATACATTTCTGCTTGACTTCAGCAGGGAAGATTCACGCTGAGACCGAAAAGGCCACACTCATTCTGTGTTAGAACACAATCTGATGGGAACAGAGACGCTTCACTTAGTGTTTCAAATGTCAGGGATGATCGAAATAACCTACATCTTCTGCCATTGATCATCGATGACAGATGTTTGGAAATCAGATTCCATATTGACCGCGGTCCTTATTGACCCGTGCAGTGCTCAGCCTGCTGCATCTTGGATTACATGTTGCATTTTGAATGATACACCACCCACCCCATATACTGTACGTCCATAATCATGATTCTTGAAGCATCCAAGTACACAGCATGACTCTGTGTTTCATTGTAGATCTTAGATATTTTATGCCGAGGTGCATTCAAGGACGGAGACGCTCATAAGTGCTTGTTTTCTGGTTCAGATCCAAGTAGGGTGTGGCGTTTAAAGTATTAAATTAGCTTAAAGAGATGTTTGAATAAGAGTAACATGTCCATTAACAGCGCTGATGCATGTTTATATTGGAATAGTAAAGACTCGGCGATGAATCTCTCTTACGATGTGTACGTCTTGTTTCACTGATCATCTAAGAGCCTTACGCGCTGTCCTCAGCTGAACCCACCCTTTCCCTCTCCTCAGTCTCTCTCTCTATTTTCTTACTGCAGAGGGCTGCATCAGTTGGCTCTCCTCTCCAGACACATCTGTGTGGTTATACCACAGGGTTATAAATGAATGTTTACTATCCATTCTCCCAGCCCATCACCCGGACCAGATAAGATACGTAAATGATTACAACAGATGAGGAACAGTTGTGGCATTCTCCTCAAATCTTACAGAGTCATCTTCCTGTAGCAGATGTTTGGCTATCAGCTCATAAATCTTCATCTACGCAGCGATCGCCCAGGTTTTCTACAGTATCATCCCTTGTCTTTCACGTCACTGTCTGTGTCTATTCGGTAATCGGAGTGTAGACGTGCAGGGTTTGCGTTAAAGCAGTTTTTAGTGAGTGAGATAGACCGGCACAGAGGCTCTGAAGGGCAAGGCCTCACCTCCAGAGACTGAAAGGCTGAATCATCACTAGATTGCCCCTGAGAAACAACACACTAATCAGACACTACACAAATGCAAACTCACACTTACAGCACACTTGCTCTAGAGAACAAAACGCTCCCTTCTTTGTTTGGATTCGATTTAAGGCCCTCGCACTGGTTAAGGAAAACGTACAACTTAATATAAATGATCTGAAAATCATGACATTGTGTAAACATTTCTGCAGGATCACTTTTAGATCTGTTAGTCGCCTCACTGGGACCGGCCTGAAGTTGCATCGATGCCAATGAAAGGTGTGAGATAAGCACAAAATAATAATAAATGGATTCTATGCCGCCTCCAGCTGATTGAGTTGAACTGTAATTCTTAGTATTGACAAGCTGAAACTTGGACTGGGAGAAAATAAACACTGCCGTTCGAGGTTAAGTCTCCAAAAAGTGCTGCTGCAGGCCGAATGCTCAAAAGTCACAAACGTACAGATTCCCGTTCCTTTTATAGTTCATTCATACATGACACTGAGGTGCTGAGTCAGACTGGACTTCCTCAGGCCTAGAATTTTACATTCCAGTCCTAAAAAGGAACTGAAATCCATGCAGGCCGTGTGTGTGAAAGAACCATGTGCAGTCATTTGACTGGTAAATAATCAGCCTGCCCACAATACGTTCTCACAAACAAACCAACAGCTCTCCGTCTTTACATCTAAGAGTACAGGGAAAGAGTAGGAAGTCCAAAAACACAACAATGTTTCAAATGTGAACAAATTGACTGTAATGGACTTAATAAAAACATGAAAGTGTAAACAAAAGCTAATCTGTATGTCACATGGATATTAACTAATCAGTCCAGTTGTGGTCAAATCCTCTATTTCTGACCAAAGTGTGTGAATTCTTTAATGTGAGTTAAAACTAGAATTCCATTTGCGTCAAGCCTCAAACACCTATCAAAGTATTTACAACAACCCGTTTACTACCTACGTGACCTTTTTTTCATGTCAGGTAAATAAAAACTGGATGAAAACTATAATGAAGTTGAAGGACAATAAAAGTCTATAAAAATGTCCAAACCTTTCAACCTATCAATACAATCAATACCAGCCTGAGGTGACTTCCTCCTTCCAGGGCTCAGTAACAGTAACTCTTTCTACAGCTTCTCCAATGTTCCACTGCTGACCACAAAAACATCATGAGTGTCAGGACGGGCGCAGTGTCTCCTCAGGGCGCTCGTCTAGGACAAAAAGGGCCCTCGAGTGTAAGATAAGTGGGTAAGTAAACGTTATGGGATGGAGGGGCGACAGGGGGAAGAGAGCAAAACAGACAAAAGAACTTCACGCCATCATTTCAGCTCCAAGTGTCGTAAGCGTCATGGTGTGTTGGTGTTAGTGATTGTGGTTGATATTCGGTGTGAAGGTCCCTGAGCTGAGTGTTCTGTGATTTATGTCAAATGTGAACTGTTGAGGTTTGTGCGGTTCGACGATTTGAATGTTGTTTTCGGTCTGTGACCTTTAAACTCTGGTGCATGAGTCTGCGCTATGATTCGTGATGGAAGTTTCCTTCAATGAAACTCCAAACTCCGCATGATGTCATCATTAATGACGCTGATGTTGGACCTGAACGCACCTGGAGTTCACACCAAGCCACTTCCACCCAGGTGTCGGTGTCCAGGCCTTTGTAGACCGTCTTGAAGGACCCCCTCCCGAGCTCAATGTCAAACTTGAGAAAGCGGCCCCCGGGCGAGGTGGACACAGCCTTCGTCCCGGGCTCCTCTTCGTTCTCGTCACTTCCTGCCTTCCCGGTGACATCCGACGACACACCGATCCTCTTTGCCTCGGTCTCGACCCGGTCTCCCTTCTCCTCGTCTGCGCTCACGCTCTCCGTGGCGCTGTCCTTCTTTCCCACCTGGCTCTCCGTGCTCGAAGTCTCTGGGGGAACCATAACTCGGGTCCGAGTCCGACCAACGATGGACCGCAGGTCTATGTTGACAACCGGGTTGGTGCTGCCACATTCCGCCGTGTCCACCGACTGATCCTCGGCGTCAGAGACCCACAAACTCCGCCGGATGAACCTTTGTCGCAGCAGCCCCCGGTAGTCCGTGGAGGGGTACGAGCTGGGGTCGCTCGCTCCTCGCAGGGCAGCGTTGTGCGCGTTAACGGTGTGGTCCGCTCCATTCTCATAAACGGGCCTACGGGGGTTTGCGTTCAAGTCATTTGAGTCTAAATTGGGTGCTGAGGAAAACGTGGATCCCAGCGGCGGATCTGCGCTCGGACGCTCCGCTGAATCCATCCCCCGGTAACAAACGCTCTCACACTCTTACCGGGGACACGGTGCGGGGAAGATGCTCGGCATGGTCCTCGGCATGGGAGTGATGCCGACCTGCAGCCCTCACGCACGGTGACGCAGTTCACAACAGGGCCTCAGATGTTGGATTTGTTCGGGATATCGAACATCCTCGCAAAATGTCCAGCTGTCGCGTAAAATGGGCGCATCGCTCCGTCCTCCCGGGCGCCTCCGTCCACCTTTGCTGCAGTCAATTACAAATCCGTCCAAGTCGAGCCTGATGTCACTGCCATCGAACCTACGGGCGGACGGAGGAAACGCTTTGCTCTCCGCTGCGTTTGGTCTCCTTATACTAATGTCATGACTGATCTACGGGACTCATCCTCCCCCAAAGACACATCACGAGACCGGCAAGTGCGCAGCTGTCACCTCCCGTAAACGCGAACCGATCTCTGCCGGATGGAAACAGATAGTTTGCTGTCACCTCAGCTGCATCCCTCCATCGTCCCCTCGTCGTCGTCGTCCTCCTCGGCGGCGCGCCGGAGCGTCGATCCGGTTGCGCTCACTGCGGCACGGTTCCTGTCAGGTAGGCTGCGTTGTCTTAGCGCAACTCTGGCCCGGCTGTTGTCTTCCTAAATTGTTCCTCTCGCTGGCTTTGGAAGCAGGACTACTTTACGGCACATCCCACACCCATAGCAACAACGCGTATCCAATAACTAAGCACGTTTTGAGGCTGCCCTGACTCGGGCTGTGTGGACCACACCGCTGTCCGCCCTCATCGTGACGTGACGAGCTTCCGATGGGAGAGACGTCAAATGTGCTCTGTCCACCTGCAGGGCTGCTCCTAGGAGCCGTGGGGCCCCCAGCGTTAAACGGCCCCAGTGTGTTTGGAAAAAAAAATTTTTTAATCTTATATATTTAGCACATTTATTTTGCTTTATGGTCTCTCACCTGAATGAGTGCTGTCCACTGCTCTTCGTAGTTAGGATGGATTAAGTACAGACAATTCATTTCCTCACGGTGATCAATAAAGTGCTGTTCTGTCTCTTATTATTGTTATGACAGATTTTTGGTAAGCATGCAGGAAAACTGGAGGATGGCTTTTATTTTACCTATTTACCAACCGGTAGGGGTACAGGTGTCTGTAGGGTGTCTGTAGGGTGTGTGTGTGTGTGTGACACTTCTCTCTCTCTCCCCCTTCTCCACTGTTCTGAACAGGAACGCGTCTCGCTCATACTTTGTTGACAGCGTCCGAGTACAGAAGGATCTGATTGGCTAATCTATTATCCAATTAACTGGCTGGAAATAATAACATAACAAACAAGAAGGCGATAATGATAATTCTAATAATAATCCTAATACTACTACTCCTATTACTGGCAATATTAATAATGATAACTATCTACCAGGCGTGTTCTTCTTTACATTTATTCTTAAAAATTATAAATGTTTACCCAATGTGTAAATGCACATTAAATTTATTCAAAGTTTACAAGGTTAAACTGCATTTTATACATTATGCTTGTCTATGTTTTCAACTAAAGGTGTTTTATTGTGTATGAAACGGCTGTACGGTGCCTTCAAGTCCCCAGAATGACAAAGCAAAAAGATGAACAGAGCAAAGTACAAAGACGTCCGATGAAGCTCCAGAGCCCCATGACAAAACATCAACACGCTTACAATTTTCTACTTGTAACTTGAAATTTGAAATAAACATCTATTGTTATAATGATGGAACTATGGGAGTTAACATTTTAAACTCCACATTCACCACCGATGGGCCCATCTTCAGAAACACAAGATTCACAGATACAATGTCCATAGATACCAAAACATACCAGATATCAGGAACTGGTAATTATTATCCGTCATATCTCTCACCAAGGTCCGTTCAGCAACAAGTGAATAATGAATCAGGATGCATTTGCGGGAAATAAACAATCATTCAATTTTTAATGAGTTGCTATAATGTGAAAAAGTCAATTAAAAAGGCCCGAGAATAAAGCAAATTAAATGAAACGATCACAAACAAATTGCCTGAAACAATGGTGTTTAACTGACCACAGTCCCATTCTCTAGGCTTATTTATGTTATAAAAAAGAGACACGAGCAGAGTTAAGGGTGTCAGTCTTTAGAGACAAAGTCTGCCAAAATCATCAAAATCACAGTGGAAACACAAGACTCAGTGGGTGGGTAGTGTCAGACCACTTTACAGTGTCAAACAATGTGTTAAATTGTGCTGTTCTTGTTATTCACATCTCTCATTTGCTGTTGAGACGCTTTACTACTGTTTCCTTTTTTGTCCATTTGACAACATATGCACACAGGAAAAACAATTTGAATAATCAAAGTTTAACCTCACTTTAATTTTATACATTATAATATAATTATCATATAAATCAGTGTGGTAACATGATATGTTGCTTTTTTTTAATTTTAATTTAAACTTGTTTTGGTTTTTTTATACCGTGTAGCAAAGTTGTAATGAGTCATGATGATGTGATGTTCCATGAGTTGAACACAAGAGGGCAGTAAAGAGCCGCGCGTATTGTTGGCGCGCGACCAGTACCCATCAAAATAAAAGCCGTTTCTAGTTTATTTACGTGGTATTTTACGTCAGAACCTCAACTTCATTAGCGTGAAAAGCGCAAAGTCAGATGTTTTTGTTTTGGCGCTCCTACCGCCCCCCTCTCTCCGTCACCGCAGTCTGTAGTCTCATATCAGCCAGAGCTTCGCCGCTGGACTTCCCAGGACCCCGCACAGCACCCGGACTAAGAATGGCCACGGAAAACTCGGAAATGAACGGTGATGCTGATCATAACGGCAAAGTAGAGGTAAGGCAGCTGCGGAGTCCGTTACAAAGTCGAGTATAGCCCGTTGTGTTTCGCTTGGTTGGGCATCATTTTATACAGATTTCTCCAGAATGCATCCTGATAAATTTGGTATGAAAACATAGAACATTTTGCTAGAATTTGAAATTAAACTTAATTAAATTAACTTTATTAAATTAAACAGGGAAACCCATGATAGGAATTACCTACAGATTAACTTCTGCAGAAAAGTGCAATAAACTAATATCAAATGATGTAAAACCACAAAGCTTTTGTTGGCAAAGCTGTCCAGGAAGTACCGAAAAACCAAATGACCTCCCCACCAGTAAAGTAAACTCTGTACTCTCATCTGTACCCAGTTCATATATCTACAGGGAACACTATCCCAAATACAAGCAGAATTTGTAGAACTCAGTCACAGAATTCATCATGGTCATACATGTCCTCAAAAAAAACATAACCCTAAGAATTAAGATATTTTAACTTCTCAAAACCAGAGAAAACTTTGACAGGCTTTACCAACATTGCAACTGTTGATAATTTTCCCCATGAATCACTTCAAACTTTACATAATGTAAACCTCCATTTGCAGGCAATGCAAACATTCACAGAGCACTTTCACTTCTACAAATCTCTCATGCAGAAAAATAAAAATTCACAATGTACCTCAGTTTGTGGGAGAAGCGGTCAGGTTAGAGGAAAACATAGAATTTCAGCATGATAGTAACATTAATCCTTTGTACTGTGCCAGATAAACCTCTCATCTCACCATACGTCCGTACATAATGATGCACTTCTGCAATTATGGATGACAAAATTACAGACCCGGTAAAAACTCATATTTAGAAAATACCACATATGACTTATATGACTAGCCCCTAGTTATGCTGCTATAGGAGGCCTAGACGGCCAGGGGACTTCCCATGATGCATTGCCCTTCCTCCCTCTCTCTCTTTACTCGGTCATGTCCCATTACTGCATGTTACTAACTTGTCTTCCTCCCCGGAGTGTTTGTGCTTTGTCGCCCGTCAGGTCCACACAAAGTTTATGATGGCTTCCAGTTGGACTCATATCCGGATTCATCATTATTATTGTTATTACTTTATTACTTATTTACTTTATTA
>OMNV01015984.1:0-25926 GCA_900303265.1 Brotula barbata | reverse complement strand
ATGTTTTAATTTAAACTGACACAGTAAAATTATGTATGACTTGTTAAGTATCCTGTTAAAAAATGTCAGCTCAAAATTGTCTGCGAGCCGTATGCCGTCTTCGAAAGAGCCATAATTGGCTCGCGAGCCATAGGTTCCCGACCCCTGCTGTAGAGCCACCTAGAAACCTGCCGCTTTAACCTGCCTTGACAAAACTCTTTTCAGTGCAACTACTCTAATAAAGAGTACAGATTGCAATTAGGATAAACACATCAAGTTTCTTAATTTAAAAGACTGAGAATTTGCGTCTCCTACAGTTGAGGGTATACAAAGTATTGGATCTTAATTCAATTCAGAATACAGGAGTCAAACCAACGGTATGATGAGATGGACAATCTAATGCTGTAGCCATCCTGTAATTAAAGTCTTTGTCAAGATGAGAATCTTTTGTTGCAACTGGACAGGGGTGTTGATTTAGCTGTAAGGTGCATCTGTGAATTCCCTACATGGTTTACATAATAATTGAAACAATAAAATGATGCACAAAAAGCCATTGCTAATCAACAAACATTTAAAGTGATGCTCCAGTGATTTTACAGACTTTTATTTTTCAGGAAATTACATCTGAACTAGATGCAGACCATTGTAAGGAAACATTATGCTCAAAGAAGATTAATTTTTATAAGGTGTTGATATCATTATAGCATACCATAGTTCTGTTTGGGAATTTTGAAGACACGTTTAGCTACTGTGGCACCCATAACGTTTATCTTTGTACTACTGAAGGAATAACAGAGGTTTCCAACACGGGTCATTCAAAGTGAATGACAAATATCAGCAAAAATGTTTGAACTTACAAAAAATCCAAAGAGGTAGTTTTGAATTTAATTTCCTCAAAAATCTGTCAGTTTTTTAAAAATTGCCAGAGTATCGTCAAAGGAAAAGTTTCACTGCAGTAGCTTTTACTGCATTGCTTTTACATTTTATTTTGCAAGTGTATGTGTTGTATTAATATCCCCTCTACTTTCAACAATGATGATATGGTATTTTAATCATTTTCATGCTTTTGTTGGTTCTTTACCAATGTATCTGATACATTGTCGTATGAACCAAATGTGCAGAGGTTCGTTTGCTCATGGGCTATTGGAATGGCATGTATGCACCATAGCCATGTTCCTGCAAGTACAAGGCATGGCCGCCCTCACTTATGCAAACTGCAGGAGAATCATGCACAGACATACAATAGTGCTGTATGGACACTGCATGGATTGGAGTGGAACCCCACCGCATGGTGTGATTACACCTGAATGGACCCAGTTTGTGAACAAATATCTGAAAGACTTTTGGATTGCTAGATTATCAGTAAATTAAAAAGCTGATTTTGACTTTGTGTTCTATCTGTTAAATAATTGAACAAAGTTAGTTCAAAACGTTTTGAAGAACTTCAGGCTTATATTGCAAGAATATAAGGTTGCACTTCCTGTTATGTAGCGAAGATATAACTGAAGATAAAACCTTTGGTGTGTTAGCCTGTTAAGTTCCTGTTCCTGTTGCCACTCCCATGTGCTCATGTGTCCCTTGTCTCGTGCTTTGTTTGTCTTTTCTCGTATTCTGGTAAATGTGTCGTAGGCATACAAAATATATGATGAATTGAGGTTTTGCCAATCCATAAAAAATTAACCTGCTGAGATTGATTTTGTGATTTCATTCAATTCTGTTTTCCAGGGCTCTCTTTGTGGTTTGTGCTTGTGTGTGAATCATAACCTGGTGATCAAAGCTAAGACCAATGAGTACTGTCATATGAAATCAAATTTTTATTCTTCTAGTATTCGTGTGCATTAACTTGCCCTTTCTCTGTGCGCATGTGATCTACTTTCCTGATGGATGCTGGTGGGATTTCATACTCGAGAAGTTGTACAAACAGGGTACAGGGAAACTCCCCCTTTAAAAATAAGCATTAATGCTGGTTTAATGCTGTTTTTTCTTTTTCTCCCCTTTGACTTTAGTCATCAGACAAAGAAAAGATAGACCAACTACAAGAAGAAATGCTTCGTAGCCAGGTACAGTAGATTGGTTCTTTACGTTGGCTAAAATCTGTAGATAGCTTCGTTAAGCAGAGGGATATTGGAGTTTGGTTAAAGTTGATTTATGGAATAAGTAAGTGCATTTTGATTTGATGCAATATTTCCTGGATATGTTATTTCACAGTGCAATAATATTCCTCAGCTAAAGTACATCAGATGACCTCTTGAATGATCTCTTGGCTGTTGTGTGTCCTACAGTTAAAATATCAGCGCATGCTGGAAAGACTTGAGAAGGAGAATAAAGAACTAAGAAAAGTGGTGCTGCAAAAGGATGATAAGGGGATTCACCAAAGGAAAGTGAAGGTTTGTCTCACACAAACACATTTATACACACAGTTAAGTTTTATTGCATTCCTTGGGAAGCAAACCAAATCTATTAAAGCCAAGTGTTTCTTGTTTAATCTTTGTTTTATTCTGACAACAGTCATTGTAGGTCACTCTTGCTAACAGTGATAGTGTAATTGCCTATTCTGTCATTGTATCCATTCTTGTAGAAATCCCTTATTGACTTGTATTCTGAAGTCCTGGACATCTTGTCAGACTATGATGCCAACTACAACACCCAGGACCATTTACCTAGGGTAAGAACAGTCGAAATTGCTTCTTCTTCTTTGGAAATAGCCAAAAAATTACTTTCTTTCTTTCTCTCTCTCTCTATATATATGTTTTTTTAAGTTCTTACTTTAGAGCAAGTTTGGTTTTTTTTACAAATACAAAACCTGGTCAAATGCAAAATTGCTATGATCTGATTATTTTACTCAGTGCTCTGTTTGTCTGGCCTCCTTGTTGCTTTTTCCTCTATACTCTATGTCGACTGTCTTTTGCACTCTGTCTCCTGTTGTCTCAGGTTGTCGTGGTTGGTGATCAAAGTGCTGGAAAAACTAGTGTGCTGGAGATGATAGCTCAGGCAAGGATTTTCCCCCGAGGCTCTGGAGAGATGATGACCCGCTCACCTGTCAAGGTTTGGGAAAAGTTATGTGTTGCAGCCCATTTTTATGTTTTTGTTTGGTTTTTTTTGGTAAGGCAACTGACAATTCTCATCTTATATCTCAAGGTAACTCTAAGTGAAGGCCCTCATCATGTGGCCATGTTCAAGGACAGTGGTCGAGAGTTTGACCTCACCAAAGAGGAGGATGTAAGCCAAAATGTCATCAGCAGCTTCTGTTTAATATCACAATTAGGAACAAATGTGGCTACCTATTAACAAAGTTTTATGTGTTTTCTCTTCCTCCCTCCTGCAGCTGGCTGCCCTCAGGCATGAGATCGAGCTGAGGATGAGGAAGAGTGTGAAGGAGGGGCAGACAGTCAGTTCTGAGGTTGGACACTGGTAACAAAACTGCTCTTTGCTGTTATGCTGTTGTAGTCTGTGAAAGAATAATGAAGACGTTTTTTTATTTGTTAGACAATATCCCTGAGTGTTAAAGGCCCCGGCATCCAGAGGATGGTACTTGTTGACCTTCCTGGCGTCATTAGTGTGAGTACAGATACAATTGATCTTGTGTTGACAACAGGTAAAAATATTTACTATTTTCTATATGTAAACATGTAGATGTTTCTGGTATGCAGGATCAACTAGAAAACCACCCACAAAACTCAAAACACAATACTAAATGTAGTTCCCAAAATTATTCAAGTTGAGAAGAATATTTTTTTCTCAGGTTTTTGATAAATATTCAGTGAACAGTGAACACACATGATAAAACCGGTGATGACTTTCACCTCCCAAAATCCAAAACCTCATTATATAAACCGTAAAGTCTTATGAAGCTAACATCTGTTCCAATGTGTGTCTTTCACAGACTGTTACTTCAGGCATGGCATCAGACACTAAGGAAACCATCTTCAGCATTAGCAAAGCCTACATGCAGAATCCCAATGCAATCATCCTCTGCATTCAGGGTGAGCTGTTAGCAGTCCTTTTATACACTCTTATTAGGGGTGTAATCAGGTGAGGTAATGTCACGGTAATCAGTTTCCTTACTGTGAACTTTCTTTTCTCTGTCTAGATGGCAGTGTGGATGCAGAACGTAGCATTGTAACAGACTTGGTCAGCCAGATGGACCCCCATGGGAGGAGGACGATCTTTGTTTTGACCAAGGTTGACTTGGCTGAGAAGAACCTGGCTAGCCCGAGCAGAGTAAGATGGTTTAATTTGCTGAATGGCCCAACATTTAGTCAGACGATCCAAGGCACTATTAATCATGCTTGGTGTTACAGGTGCGCTAGATTAAACGGTATGAATAGCTTGACATGTAACACGAAGGTACAGATCTGTCTTAAAAACTCAAGCATCCATGTGAAAATTCAGATTCAATTACAGCTCAAGTACAAATAGTTGCATATGCAAACTTTTCACATCAGTGGAAAAAGTAGCTAACCTTAACTATGAGAGATTGTAATGTGCATTTGTTCCACAAGAGGTCACTCTAATATCATTTAAACATGCTGTATCTGTAAATATTGTGGGAATTAGGCTGGGAAGATAAATCCTTTCTTTCATGTTGTCTCTTTCAGATCCAGCAAATAGTTGAAGGCAAGCTATTCCCAATGAAGGCTCTGGGTTACTTTGCAGTAGTCACAGGAAAAGGTAACTTGCACTACTAAATAACCGGGATTTCAGCTGTATTTTGTCATGATTATAGTGCTTTGTATGAAATATTTTTACTTATGTCTTTCATTAATTTGCCACTCTCAGTCACATGAAGCTGGCTTTTATTGCCTCATGAAATCTCACATAACACAAAAAAAACTAACTCTTCATTGGTCGATCATCAATTAGTTTATTTCTTGTTTTGTTGTCCACCCTTAACTAGGGAGCAGTGGTGAAAGCATAGACTCGATTAAAGACTACGAGGAGGAATTCTTCCAGAACTCAAGATTACTAAGGCAGGTTGAAGTTGACTTGTCAAACTTTACAGCTTTAGGAAATATATCAATTTAAAATGGGCCAATAATGTGTGTATCCTAATAGGGATGGCATGCTGAAGGCCCATCAGGTCACCACAAAAAACTTGAGCCTGGCTGTCTCTGACTGCTTCTGGAAGATGGTGAGGGAGTCTGTAGAGCAGCAGGCTGACGTCTTCAAAGGTATGAACACACCTGCAGGACTTGAGTAAATGAATTTTAACCTTTATCCTTTGGGAGAGTTGACTGATTCATATGCTTTGTCATATGCGCCATTAAGTGGTGTTTTTAACCAAGGGCCCTCACTGTGCCAAGACATTTATTAAAGCTCTGAATTGCTGCGGTCGGATTTCATCCATTAACTGTGACTTTGACAGCACCTGCTTCTACCCATTAGGCTGCTCAGGGAACAGGTGCTGGTACTCCTCTGATCCTGACTCTCTAATCTTGCTGTGTTTGGTCTTGGAGAGTCCACCCAGCCACGCTTTTCTCCTACCTCAATCCTGCTTTCAATCAACAATTAGCCTAGACAACCACAGGCCCTTTACTAACGGCACAGGAGATTTATTGCCCTGCGAATACAGTTCCCATTGGCCCATTGTTTGGTGTATTGATCCATAGTCCATCAAAAACGCACAAGGCTGGCCCCGTCCTCCTTGCTTGGTGCCACTGTGGTCCAATAAACAATTAGCCTAACCGCTATTGTGGAGGCCTGGTGTGCATATGCATGCTTGTGTCAAGCGTCTTTGTATGTGTCAAATGTGTGAGAACTAGAACCCCTTTGGTAAAATAGTGTCCGATCAGCACTATCTGCTCTGCCAAGGGACCCGTTGTGTGTGTGTATGTGTGTTTGTTTGTGTGTGTGTGTGTTCAAAACTCACTTTTATCAAAAGATGTGCTCCATTAGTCCTGTGATTCCCTCCTCTTTATATCATACTAAGTTAAAAGAAAGGTTGCTCTGTCTCCGTGTGATCATCATCTGATGATTATGGAAAATCACTGCTGAGTGGAAATCAAAAAAAACATTCAGTGACTTTCATGTGGATATTTTGATCACCTGCCATGTGCTACATGTTATGATATAATTATTAACAAATTACTTAAATGAATTATGCTTATAATGGTCATTAAGTCTTTGGTATGAATAACATTTCATATTTACTCAGAGACATAATTGATTTTCTTTTGGAGAATAGTTTTTGGCACAGTCTGCACACGTCCACGTGTATTGATGCATGAATGCGTGTATTCCAGATACACACATCTAATAACAAGTCATACAAGGTGTCTATCATCTCAGTATTAAAGCATATGCATTGAACTGCTTTGCTGTGTTAAGCCTGATTTTGTTCCTATCAAGGTTTATGGAGCCACTAGTATTTAGTTACATTTTGCTTGAATATTAGGATTATTTAATAATAAGATATTAAGATTAGTCATGTTGATCCTGTGAAAGTTTGTCTAGATTATGTTTTCATTATTACTTTCCTTCCTCACATTGCAGCATCTCGATTCAACTTAGAGACAGAATGGAAGAACAACTACCCACGTCTGAGAGAACTTGACAGGGTGAGAAGCACAAACACAATTTCATCTTTAAAACATCGAGTAGTACATTAGAAAAATACGTTATAAATACATCATAATATGTAGGTCTTTCATTGGTGGTTGTGTTTTATGGAAAGATGTTTAATACAAATTACTTGTATGTAACATAAGAATGTTGTTGTTTTTTTTGTTTTTTTTTGCAGAATGAACTGTATGAAAAAGCCAAAAATGAAATCTTGGATGAAGTCATTAGTTTGAGTCAAGTAACCCCACAACACTGGTAAGTTAATTGTGCATGTTACAGTTTTTTGCTATGTCCTTGTTAGCAATATTGCTTGTTTCAACTGTGGTATTTTGTGTTCATTATTGGCTATTCACTTGTGAACTTGGATTGCCACAATTGAACTTATATTTCAATGGGATTTGCTGTTAATTTATCAGCAAAAGCTACTAGGTCAAGTGTGTCAAAGAAAAGACTAACTTTGCCTTAAATGAGATATTTATGACAATTGTTCCTTTATTCTCATGAGAGCTGAGCTGTGTAACATGATTTAGAAATTTGATGATCCTGTATATATATATACTGTATATATTAACATATTTGCAATACTGTTGCACCTAACCATCAGTTTGAGGCTATTTTTTAGAGCAAAATGCATGTACTTGTGTGCGAATATATAGTTATTCTTCAATCCAGCGAGGGAAACCTTGCTAAATGAGATGTATGCATGTTCTTGTAGCCATCCCCAGTATGCGCACCATCACCTCTCAGATCAATACTCTGATGAATGGCCCAAGGATGGGAACAGGGGTGGCCCCGTTAGCTAGCCAGCCTGCCAGCCAGCCCTATTGGAGATTGTGCTTATTGACAGCCAGAAGTGCTAGCCTGAACAAAAGGGGACCTAATGAAATATGAGCATGCATTTATGATAAAAGAGAGAGGCATAACACTGCCCTGGTCTCCTGGGGAAGTGGGGAAGGTTTTGTTCCATTGTCACACCGTTGTGATGAGAGAGAGCGAAAGTGTGAAGGCTGTTAGCCGCTAACAGGCCCATGCTGGAGCTGGATAGGAATTTACTGTCAGGTGCACTCATGGTTAACATTGAACATACAAGTGAAGACAGCTCATCCAAGAGCAATTCCTCTCCAGGCATTGCTTTCCTATCCAACCATGGTAGTACCAAGTAACCTGATACACGATTTCCCCGACCGAATAATTCAACCACATTTGAGATCTAGATTTAAGTACATGTCTAAAATAAAATATTCTAAAATTACATTAAAATGAATGTCATAGTGTGCCTCCACTTTCAGTTTAAAAGCCAGTCAAAGATGACAGTAGAATTGACTGATGTTTTACAATCCAAGGGAGGCCATCCTGCAGAAGAAACTTTGGGAACGTGTTTCTACCCACGTCATAGAGAACATTTATCTGCCTGCTGCCCAGACCATGGACTCAGGCACCTTTAACACCACTGTAGATATCAAGCTCAAACAGTGGACTGACAAGCAGCTTCCACACAAAGCACTGGAGGTAAAAACAAAATTTCTATTTTATACTATTATTATTTTTATTGTTGTGTGATTTGTTACTCAATGACTTGATTCATGTAATTTACTGTGAAGGCTGTACCATTCAGAGAATAAATTTCTAACTGCTTTGAGTTATCTCCTCTGTTCTTGTGCTTCCTATCAGGTTGCCTGGGAGACACTGCAGGAGGAGTTTGCTCGCTTCATGGCTGAATACAAAGGCAAAGACCAGGATGATATTTTTGATAAGCTGAAGGAGGCTGTGAAGGATGAGAGCATCAAGAGGCACAAGTGGAATGAGAGGGCCATGGACAGCCTGGTAAACATGCAGTAATGCCACTCACATTGCAAGGAGGACACGAGTAGGCCAGCTCTCTCCTTCAGTATCTTCTGCAAGAAAAACTGCAAACACCATGGTTTCCCACCCCTCTTTAATTGCATCAATTAGTGTGCCCATTAGAAGGGATTTCAGCGCTGTGGCAGATATACTCAATGTACCACACACAGTATGTGTAGGTTTTGGTTTGGCCAGAGAAATATTGATGGCAGTTGCATTGACATGTCATAGTCCCTTGTACATCATGTTGTCTTCTTTTTCCTGGTGTGTCTGTTTGTCAGAGGGTGATCCAGCACAATGCTCTTGAAGACCGGTCTATCACAGACAAGCCCCAGTGGGATGCAGCTATTCAGTTCATGGAAGAAACCCTGCAGTCACGTCTCAAAGACAGTATGTTAAATTTACCCAACTCAAACTTCCTCTTTTGCTCTCATTTACATCCGCTTTCAAGTTTAAAATATACTGCAATTGAACACTGTAGTTTGTTTTTTCCAAATCTGATGTACGTATACACCTTATTGTAATTGAAATCTGCACAAATCAACCTATGTTGGTTCCAAAGCACAGACCTAGATTATTAAATTGTAAATACTATAAATAATTCCCCTTCTCTTGTCTTTTTCATTTTCTCTTCCTTTGTAGCTGAGTCAGTAATTAAAGACATGGTGGGTCCAGACTGGAAGCAGAGGTGGTTTAACTGGACAAACCGTACACCAGATCAGGTGACTTTACATTTACATATTACGTACAATACACATTTTACAGTTTTAACACAGTTACTCTGATAGTGCCACACAAGCCAATGACGCTGCGGTTAAGTTCTTCAATTGAATCCCCTTGCTATCACTATGGTTAATTTCTCCAGCTGCTACAATAGATCTTTAATGCAATATGTATGGTCCAAAAGGTTGAAATAAGCAAACCACATTACTATGACAATAATAATAATTCATCACATCTAAACCTTACCCTGAAGATAATGGCTATTTGCATCCTGTCTTACCTCATAGCACATCCGTAATGAAACAAGAAATGAGCTGGATCGGTTGCTGAAGATCCACGAGGACCACACAGCTTACTTGGCCAATGACGAGGTCACAACTGTCCGGAAGAACCTGGAGTCACGAGGGGTAGAAGTGGACCCTATACTGGTGAGACCAACACTGTCAGCATCTGATCATGAGTTATAGAAAATGTCAAATAGGTTGATGCAGGCTTGCATGCTTACTTAATTAAGTTGTAGCACTGGTGCTAGCAAGCCAAAGATTTAGTAGCACTAGTAGTACTTTAGTAGCATTTAGTATGTCTTTTTCCAAATATGAGTCTTAACGGGAAGTCTTAAATTTGGATCAATACGGTAATGTTTATTTTGCTGAATTTTACAGATTTGATACCAGCAAAACTCTTCGTGCAGAATAATTTACAGCCTTGTGATGATGACTGATTAACCAGTAAAAATTACCATGTTAATTTAGTCAATATTTTTCTCATATAAAATACAATAAAGCTCATACATGCTTGAACTCCCAATACATACAGCTGCTTCCTCAGACGTTTTCGTCTGTATGGTTTTGTATGGCACATTAAGTGTCAGTTTGCTGACTCCCTTGCTTGGTCAGATCAAGGACACGTGGCACCAGCTTTATCGCAGACACTTCCTGCAGAAGGCACTCGTCCATTGTAGCCTCTGCAAGAGAGGATTCTACTACTACCAGAGACACTTTGTTGACTCTGAGGTAAGATGAGATGATAGATCATTTTTATTTCTTAGCAATGTTTTTCTATACTCTATCAAAGGCCATTGTGTGAAATTTTGATTTGTGTGCCTTCATGTTGCCTTAGTTGGAGTGCAATGACGTGGTACTGTTCTGGAGGATCCAGAGGATGCTGGGTATCACAGCCAACACTCTTCGACAGCAGCTCACCAACACTGAGGGTAAGTATTTGGGTTTTGGTTTACAAAACGAGAGAGCTGTCAATTGGGGCAGAAAGGGGCAGAATGACATAAGTTAATTTCCATGTTCTGAATCGGTTATATGCCCATTAGACTGCTGATTTTTTCATCCTAGCTTAGTATTGGCACTTGTGGGTATCGATTATTGTTAAATGTTTAATAAAGTAAATTTTCAGAATTTGCTATTTACAGTGTAATAAATCAATGTGACCAGCACACTAAATCAATATATTCACACACCACCATTATTGTCACTACAACATGATTAAAACATGTTTGGTTGCAACATTGAGAGAAAAAATCAGATGCATTTTTGATTGTGCTCCTCATTCATCACCTTATTCATCTCATCAGTACGCCGGCTAGAGAAGAACGTGAAGGAAGTCCTCGAGGACTTCGGTGAAGACATGGAGAAGAAAATCCACCTCATCACTGGCCGTCGGGTTCAGCTGGCTGAGGATCTCAGTAAGACAACCATACAAACATATACAGCACAAAAGTGTATACTCGTAGGTCTGATCCAAGCATCTCTAAATGCATCTACATTCTTTGAAAAAGTCTATCATGATCAGGCATGATTTTTATTTTATTTTTTTAGTAAGAAAACCCAGTTTCTCATTTGTTCAGTTTGTTCATTAATTAGTGATTCAGTATAAAGTATCGCTCCATTTTAAAACTTAAAATTGTCAATAGGTGGCAGTGGTGCTTCAGGAGACGTTATGTTTGGCAGTATTCAAGAGTGTAGTAAGCTGATAGAGTAGAGGTGAGCTGAAATAATTTGGATAACAGCTGGGAAGCTAAGACAAGCTAATTTGGCATTTTATTTATAGAATAGCAGAGCGAGAGAGTGTTTTTCTGATGTGTACTGTTATGCCTTCCTCATGACATCGCTCAAACATACAAATACATGATTATAATCTAACAGTAGGTTTAATTGGCACATGGGGTAGGACAAGGATGAGTGTGCATCTCTCTGTCTGACTGTCTGTATGTTTCTGATTGGTAGCAGCAGTATGCTGGGTGTCAGGGCTAACTACCAGCCCTCCTCCTCATGGGCTGGTAGTACAAAACTGTGCTGATTAAGCAGCACAATTTGCAGAGCACCCACATGCCTGCAAAACAAGCCCAGGCTTGCTTGGTCTCTGCCTGTCTCTCTCTCACATTATGCCTTACATATATACTTGCACATCAGACAGTTTGATAAAACTTTGGTTTCATCTTTAGTCTTTTGTTTTAGTAATAATGGAAAAATAAATGGAATTGCTCCAAAACAAATTAATCATAATTGGGAATGTGGATTTCAAAGGTCATGAGCTAGACACATACACATGATCCTCCATGTGCATGGTCCTGATGGGTTTTTATGTCATCTATTGTTTATGAGTGGGATCAGGCTACTCTGAGTCAGACAAGTACAGCTCTGGTCTGAGTTTGAGCCTGGTTCTGATGTAACCAAGAGAGAGAGCATTTCTCCGTTTGTAGCAATTAGTGCAAACACACACCCACTACTAACTGCCCCCCAGTTACTGACCGTTAGTCATGGTTTTAGCTGTACCACCAGTGACAAGTCCAGAGCTGTGCATCTTGACCTTTAACAGACTTTCACTGGATGTAAAATCTGAAAGGTGATCGGGGCATCTGTCTATTTGTCAATATTTCACCACATTTTAACCTTGGATCTATCTAACACAGCCATACTTTTGGTGTACAGGGCCGTGACTCATTCATATTAATAACAAAGTGATTAATGTGTGTATGTTTATATATAATGTGTACTGTGAAAGCTTCCATTAAGCGGTGCACTTGTATCCTAGATGGGCCATATTTTTCTTTTGTTCTAAAATTCATAGTCCTCCTGTCGCCAGATATCAACTTTTCACATAGTCAATACAAAGTGTTGTAAATCTGGTGAGAGAATCTAACTAGATCAGTTATAGTGACAAGCTTCACTTCCTCCTTCCAGGAGGTTTTCGCTCTAACAGCGAGACAGCAAAAAAGCACCTTTTGTGCTTTCTCTCTTTCCAACTCTATGTCTCGTGCTGGTCTTCTCATTCCACACAATGTCAAGAATGCCTAGGCCTGTCTGGTCTTGCAAAGCATATCAGGCAAGTCAATCCCAAACTTTCCCAAAGATGCATTACATTCCCACTTCCCACCACCTAAGACTCAACTCAGTGACAGATGTGGGATGTGGGAACGTGGTCGGAGATCAGCACAGTAGAACACACCTGTATGTGCACCCACATGTGTTCGCAGGCTAAGGCAGAGCATGTGTCGCATTCAGCGCTGAAAACTTCTGTTTTCAGTCATTGTCACTATCATGTCTATCCACAAATATTGGAACAATATATAATGACAGACAAAAATGTTAGTGTTTGGAAAATAAATAGAAGCTAAAGAGAAAATGAAAATTGTAAGCAAAACAATTTTAGATATTTAATATAAGTAAAATAACTACAATTGAACAACATTTTGAAAATCAGTGTCAGTACGCTAACATAACACATAACATAACAGCCCTGATATAGGACATTAAAGAGTTTTTTGGAGTTTAATGTTGTAGAGTTGTAGCTGTGCCAGTCTGTCAGCTTGAGGTAGTGGGTGAGTGGAGGATCTGGGTCATTACCTGTCTGACACTTAATGCTGGCCTCCCTGTATAATGCAGCCTGGAAACATATGTGGGTGTGGGTATTTGAATCCCTCACTCTTGACAGAATCAACCTATCAGCCATGTAGTTCTGTTACATTCTCCTCAAACACTCCTCAAAGTGAGCAGAAAGTTTCATACCAATAAGTATGGTTTTCTAAGACTTTCTTCACTTCAGATGAACAACTCTGCTTGAAAGTCAAAATTCCTGTTGCAGGTTTGCAGACTCATTCAGTTATGCATGGGCATGACCAATAGCTGCACAGTGGAGCAAGGCCAACTTTAATGAGCCCGGAAGGGTCGAAGTGGAATGATTGATTATTTCCAGTGTATTTTGAGTTTGAATTGAATTGAATTTTGGATTTTAAGGCATATACTGAAGATAGCTCATAGAGACTTCAAGACATTTGACATGCGACTCTGTCCTTCTGAAAGAAAGAATGATAGGTACTTTATTGATTGCCATAGGAAAATTAATTCTCTGCATTTAACCCATCCTGACTATGAGGAGCTGTGGGCAGCACTCACATGCACATGCAAACACACCCACGTCAGGGAATCAACTCCTGATCATCTGCCTAGTGTTTTGGTCAAGGGCAATGGCAGGAGTGATTAACCTGACATACATATTTTTGTGGGTGGGGGAAACTAGAGCATCTGGAGGAAACCCACGTAGCAAATTCCACACAGAAAAGCTAGAAAGGTTGACCCCGGGAACATGACCAGGTCACTTGTAGCTCTACAAGCAGTGGGCTACAAGATGACAGCTTTGCCACTCCATATTTTACCTGTATCTGTCTCAATACAGCAGCCATACTAGATGTATCATGGAACCATCTTCCAGGTTAAAGTGCCGCAGGCCCAAACTATGCTTGACCCCACAGGTCAACCAACAAATACCACTGGCTGCTTAATCCAGCCAGCATTCTTTTCCTCACTTCTATCCCTCTCCGTCTGCCTGCAAATCTCTTTTCTGCTCTGTCTCTCCAAAAAAAGATTGGGAAATGTGGAGGAAGCACTACCTTCATCTGGCATCTGTTTCAACGAGGGAAAGGGCAGAGGGAAAGAGTAAGAGATAAGAGGCACGAGGGAGGATAAATACAAGAAAGGCAGAAATGTGCTCCCAGTGGTAGCCTGGTGTTCAGAGGTATTTGCCTCTACTCACAGACAAGCCCTGCATTGCTCATGTCACAAATGCAGGTTATGTGTGTGTGTGTATTGTTGAGTATGTGAATGCAGCATGAGTTAAGGGTAGAGTGTGCACTGGTTGTGTGCATTGTAGATGCACATGTGTGTCAGCATGTGCCAGACCAGCTGTATGGCACAGTGCCATTTTAGGAGCAAGGACCAACCTGACTGAACAACCACAGATCTCATGTACAGACCTCTGCTATATTATTTGACATGCGTCTTTGCAGCCACTTTGTGTCTGTGTGTGTTTAAGTTATGGTTACTTTATTTTCACAAATAACATTGAAGTAAAACAAAACGCACAAGAGAAAAAGACAGAAATTACTTTAGGAATTTCCTCTGCTTTATTTTGAAAGTTACAGTAGGAAGACAGGAAGGACATGGCTGAGAGAGAGGGGATGCCTTCAACAAAGGGCACAGGCAGGAAGCGAACCTGGGCTGCTGCATTGCATGGTACATGCTCAAACCAGTGCCACCAGGCACCCAGAAGTTACTTTCTATACTGTTGTTGTGGTTTGTTGGATGTTCTGAACAGAGCCAGCTCTTTGCCTTCACTTCTCACACTACTATTAGTCCCTAAAGATACTTGGACAAAGTCACATGGCACTGTTCTTAATTATTGTGCTTTTATTGCAATTAACCTGATGTAACACTCACTGGATTTGGTGAAATCCTTCGTACTTGTTATATAGAGGTCTTGGCATTGCTGCCATAACACATAAAAGAATCCAAAATTTCTCCATTCATGTATGTTGTCTTCCAGTCTTTGTGTTTTTAAGGCAGGGGTTAAACCACTACACTATCAGACACTCTAAAACTTAGAACTGTTAGAAGTAGGACAGGTAGCTGGACAACATGCAACAGAATGCAAAACCAGCTGCAAAATATGAACCTTGATTATCACATACCTAATTTAAGAGTTACATGTTAAAATCTATGGTCACAATGCTGATATCGCTCATTATGCAGGCATAGTTTGTATGTTTACACGTTAAGATCAGTATAATCCCACTGGGTATCTTCGTGCACCATCCGTCCTATAGACCTTGTGCGGCTGCGGGGGGTGACACTGTAGATTTAAGGAATGAATGTGATCAACAGTAGATGCTCTTGAGGATAATGAAAATTTATTAAGTGTTTTCAAACAGTCATTTTCTCGCTTGTGTGGAAACACAACCTAATAATGCTTTGGTTGTCTGGGCTTGCTCACCGGAATGCCTTCCCAGCCTTACGCTTACTTCGTTTCCTTTCATCTCCTCCTCCTCCTTTGGGCAGCTTCATCTGGAGTGATTAGTGGGAGCTCAATGCAGTGTTCCACCGTTCCCCTCCGCTGTAAGTGATGACGTTCTGTCATAAGATGGTGTGTGCACATGTTCCTGCATTCAGATCTATTACACGGGAGTACTCTGATTTCTGTCATTTTCAATCATATTTAGGTTTGTATATATGACCCTTAGTACACTGCCTTTATTGCAGTATGACGGAGGTTTATACTGCTGTCCCTGTATGCTTATTTCTTTCACTCCTTTCCGTGTTTGTATTCTTTCTTCACCTTCTTTCCCATTACTCTTGGTTCTCTATTTATTTTCTCCTTCCTGCTGTACAGTCACAAAGTGGGAAGTGACCAGTTTTCCTCCTTGTTTTCTTACTCCTGCGCCTCCTTCACATCAGCGCTCCAGCCAGTCACCGAATCCTCTTTGCTCTAATCATGACCTGCTTTTCATGTCTTCTTCCCTTCGTCCAGCTCTCCCAATCACTTATTTTTTCCTTTCACTGTGTGTCTTTCCTTTCTCTTTTAGTCTGTCATAAGAGAAGTTGTTCCAGTAAATCTACCTAAGGATGAAATAACGCCTCGATGCCAGCACAAATACAGTTTGATATTTTCTCAGATTACACTGCTTCACAGTGTCTATAGCAGCATGAACAACTGTAAGCCAACCATTTACACGTGATGTACAGTTGTGTTTCCCCATTGCTGGTGAATCCTGCCCAGGTTGTGTAGAGCCAAACCAATGCAGCCATTATGTGTGTTCCACACAGCTTGGGTGTGTTTTCCATTCAAGTGTAATCTCTTGGGAGAGGGTGGACAGACAATGGTTCACATCAATGAACTGCTCACACTGATTCAGATCAAGTTTTAGCAAGCAATCATTACATTTCACTTGTATAGTTACTTAGATTGTTATTGGTCAAATGTATATTACGCAATGGAACCAACAGGTCTTTTTAAATCAAGATTTGTCAAGTCTATACTGAGTTGAACCTCAGTACTTTCAGTCAGCGTATACCACACTGTGGTCTGCTCCAGCAGAGCTGACAAAGTGAAATTCCATTAAGAAGTGTATTGTTTGATTGACGTTGTGTACTCCGAATGGAGTACTGGCTCATTAGAAAACATCAGAGAAATACATCCCACAGACCTCCAAATCTTGCAGATTTTGATTTTCTGAGCCAATGTCTGGATATCCTCTGTGATCAGAGATTTTCAGAGATAAATTGTGTGTCCATGATATTTACTCTCAGTCTTTTAAACACGGCACCATATTTGTTATGCTGTGGTGTTTGATTCAGTCAGTTTGAAGCAGCTGCAGAAAAGTGGTATCTCGGCTCGCTTTACCCCCAGAAAGGTCAGTATAGTAGTAAAGCACTTGTCAATCTGTTTTTGCCTTCTCCGCTACTGGGTGCTGTTGATTTGTTAGCACCATTCTATCGTTCATTGGATAGTAATAGTGTGCAATATTAATAGGCTCCTGTATTTAACGTGACATTTCTTTGTGTCTCACATTGAGACAATCTTGACAACAGGTCTACCCCGTGAGTGATGGGGTACAATGAACAAAGGAACAGAAATTGATTGGGCATTATATAGCAGATATCAATCAATTAAAATGCCTTGATTGGCCCCAATATGGATCACGTTGGATCAGCTCAGGACATCCCCAGTGAGCACAACGGTTATGAAATGTTGAGATTTTATGAGAAGTAAAGGTGGGCGGATGTCTTTGGAAGCTATTACGTCTATTTAAATTTAACTTTCCCGTTTACATAGTACCACAGCTACAAATTGTGAAGGCAGCAATAGAAGGTGTTTAAATTTCTACATCACCATAAAAACAAGCAAGAGAGTGTGAGAGCAGAAAGTGTTACAGCCACACAGCCCTTTGTATTGACCATGAAGTGATCATGTAAAACGTTTCCGAAAGTGCATGGAAAACATTAGCCAAGTCTTTACATACATTATAATTGGTGTCTGTGTCTTATCATATTTTTGTGGCTAGGTCACTGGCTGTATGTGAACTCAGCCACAGGCCATAAGTAGGTCATAGTGGTGGTGCCACTGTAACTGTTAACATTTAGCTCAAGTTGGCAGAAAGTCAGTCTGCTGCTGCGTTTGCTGCTTCACAACATCCTCCCTTGTTACAAAGTAGAGAGAAACCAGTAAACTAAGGAAACAAGGAAAGGGGAGTTACAATTTTCAGACCATTAACAGTCAAGAGGCGATGAAGGAAACGGTGACAAGGAAATAAAATCGTGAAAGCAAATATAGCCACATCTTTCATTGTCCTCAGAGAGGAAGAAAGACAGCAAGCATGGGAAAATAGGAAAAAGAATGGGGTGTGTGATGGGAAGGGAACATCGGCAAGGCTTCTGTGCATATTTTTCCAGCACAGTGTGGCCCCCATGGACCCATTCCTCCTCAACCTCCTGTCACTCTCTCTCACACACACACAAAGAGCTGACATCAGGTGCTGGGTGAGATGAGGTAATACAAAAACCATACACACCCCCCCTTCAATGGTTAAAGAAAGTTTTAGGTTGGATTTTTTTTTCTCATGTCCCCAGAATACTCTCCAAGGAGTTAAGGTATCTCTGCTTGTGTTGTTTAATTGTGGTTACAAATCTAATTATTCCCAATTGATATCAAAGAGGTGAAAAACCTGTACATTTATTTTGGTAATCTACATCCAGCATGCTATTTGATACTATGACAACACTGATGTTGGCCTGTTTATCCGTGTATGAACAGGCATTTGTTTACCTTTTCCACTTTTTGTTCATGCTGGCGCTCTTTAAGTGTAAGGTTTATGACAACAAAATGCTAAAGTGTTGTAATGCTACCTTCTTATCAGCGTCATGGTTACTTTGATCAAATGCAATCGTGTGTGTGTTATATTTTCAAGCAAAACATCTACAGTCTATATACATCCCTCCTGTTGGTCTGGACAGACTTTTTTTTTTTTTAGTGGCTTGAAGGAATTCCAGGTGTCTTCTCTGTGTTTGTATGTATGTGAAGGTGTGTGGGGTCCAGAGCAGCTGGAAAAATGTGTTTACCCAAGGGCAGATTATGACAGGATCTCAGTTTAAACCAGTCTTGTCATCCTCACATCCCCAGGCTCATGTGGCCACTCAAGATTGATCAGCACTTAAACTCAGTGCAGACTTCCATTTGAGTGCAAAAGGTGAGGCTTGGGAAACCTTCAAGCCCCTGAAACCTTGGTGGAGGTATGCAATTTTACGAGTTAACAATCGTTATATCTGATACCACGAATATACCTGAGCCGTGCAGGCTTCCAGCATAAATCTCTTAAATGAAATCTACGGAAATCTGTGACCATAAACTAAATCTTTATATCCCCCTGCACTAAAACTCCTTGACGTCTGGCCATTCAAAGTTAGTAGCGATGCTTATCCTGCAACACAAAGACCATCAACAACAATTTGTTAAATTGCACCTTCAAAGGAATTGTTCCTATATTTTGCTGTTTTTGTTTAGTCTGCCCTCTGGCTGACCCCAAGATTTGACCTGCTCAGACCTGTCTGTCCTCAGGTTGGACCGCTCTCTCTCAGGCATCTGTTTTCTAGATAAGTGTTATGAGTGCACGGGCTGATTCATTGCTCTGTCACTGACATGGCGTTTGGGCTGTCCACATCCCTATTCTCCCCGTGTTCACCCTGCATGGCCCGGTTTTTATAGCGTGACAATCTAAATTTAGTGACAAATCAAGCAGCGTGGTGAGGAAAAGGTTTTTCTGTTTGTTACATTAAGAGATCAGTTTTCAAAGAATGAACCAGCAGCGTGTTTAAACGTTCAGCGTCTCCATCTACACCATGACCTTGGTGGTGACGAGATAAAAAGTTTCTTCAACAACGATGACAGGTTGGGACAGGAACCCCACCCTTAACTCCACTCTCTCTAGTGACCATGCTGTGAACTCTGTCAGAGCAGCTACAACCTTGGCACCAACCATCACGTGCTGAAATCTTTCTGTTGCCACTCTTTCTTTACGGTTGCCTCCCTTTCACAGAGAGTGAGGAAGAGTGGCCGTCTCCCATATGAAAAGGATTAGTTCTTTTTTTACTCCTCCACAGTAAGTTACAGGACTCCTTGTCCTCTACTTCTCATCTTTTCTCTCCTCTGTTCCCTCTCTCCTCTGTGCTGGCCGCTTGTCCAGCGTGGCCATACAGTTTTGCGGTCTAATTAGAGGTCAATTAAAGGCTTTCTGGCTCAGCCGTCCTTCTGCCAGTGCTTCGGCCATAGCAGGCTTAGTGGACTCTACGGCGCGGCAGTGAATGAGATATCATTTCATGTGGAGATCAGCCGAGAGAAGGCCCTGAAAGAGAGGATGGGGGGGGGCTACCCTGTCTTCCCTTCAATGACAGAGTCTCTCCGTCCTCGGCAACCCACACAACACCCACCGTCTCAAAAAAGGGGCCTCTGAGATAGAAGCCAGGGGATTATGGGAATATTCATGACCAGATAAAGGGGTGAGCGGTTGAATGACTCTGTTTTGGGGCTCATCTCTTAGGTAAACAAGACTCTAAATGGAGTTTTAGATTGCTACTCCTATTGCTCGGTGAGGAACGGGCACTGGGTGCTTTGCCCAATGTTTTTTGTTGCATTTCCATGGAACACTGAAAAGAAAACCGTATCGTGGCATATTCTTCCTTTGCTGCTGTTTTTTAGCGAAACACAACTGGTCTTGGGCTAGATATCCAGTTCATGAATTTTTTATCAACTGAATATTGGCATTTCCTGGTCTCCTGGTAGCTACTGAGGTCTCATTTTGATGCTATAGAGTGTTCTTAGTGCTGATTTATAAGGATGGTGTAACTGTGTGTACTGTCAGGCACAGGTTCAGCTTTGCGTACTATATCACGGTTAGCCTATGCCGCAGGCCTGTGCCCATACTGTGGCACACGTAGGAGCCTTCTGGTGTAACACAGTCTTCACTGTGCAATAATGTGTTCAGAGGTCGGCGTTAGTTAGGCCTCATAGACAGGCATGTTACGAGCCACATCTAAACTTTGAAGCCTGAGCCAGGGGCTTTCCCATGTTTTTGATGATCTGACAGGCCCCACCTTACACCCCCATACCTCCTTTTTTTTTTTTTTAAATAAAACTTCAGGTCACACAGATGTTCGTAATCCTGATCTTATTGGCTGGGATCGAATTATTTAGTCCTGTGGTCAGGGCACGCGGCCCACGCGGCTGAACTTTGTCAGTTGCCTTTGAGCTGTGGCCTGCGGTGGTGTGTGTGTGTACTGTAGGGTTATGTTTCAGCCCCACACCTGTTGCAGTGAGTTGTCAGCGTGCCCCCCTTCAGGCCCCCTTAATGTCTCCATTAGGTGTTGTAATCTCCGCCTAACTTCCTCTCAGTTTGCCTGAGTGTGTTAACAGAGTATCAAAGGCTGTGGAATTATTTGCCACCTGCCAGTGGCGTGTGTACAGGATGGTGAAAGGAGGTTGAGACTGGTGTGTGTGTGTGTGTGTGTGTGTGTGCGTGCGTGCGTGCGTGCGTGCCTTTCAGGGCCAAGCTTTTCTTGTTGTCAATCAGCTTTACTTAGTTCTTGCTTGTATTGTGTGTATGTGTGTTTGAGGTTAGTGTTTCAGGAAGTGTGTGAGTCTGTACTCGTGTGCGGAGGCGTGCCTGCGTCTCTCCAAGCGATCGTGTGCTTTTCATCCATCAGGAAAGGGATACCTCAGCAGCCGTGCTCCATCAAAGAAGCTGCACACGAGCCCCTCGGTACGATATTTAGTTTCACACCGAAGCACGCACGCCGCTCTCACCTTTGTGCCGACCTGAAATGGACACTTGGGACACTGTTACTCTAAGGTCTAAACCACAGTGATTTATCTCCTCAAATATGGACCAGCTTCATTTTAAGCTGTTTTCGTAGGTCCTCTGTATAGCAAAACAATCAGCAATGGGTTGCCTATCTATCTTGTGTAACTGATTGATCAAGATGGAGCATGTGATAGTTTGTTCTTCACAGTCTGTGTTTGAGTTTGTGCTCTGGGAAGATCCAGACAGATTAGCGAGGGGAACAGGGAAGTGGGGCCATCCAGCCAAGTCTCAAGGTACAGCTGGCTTTGCGAGCCATAGTCCACAAACTTCAGCCTTCCTTCAGCCCCTGTTTAATCAGCGATTAAGACCGCTTTCGGTGGCGCGCTCCTCTCGTGTGACAATACATGTTTGGTGGAAGGATTGCTCCTCTCAGTCTCCATACAATAAGAGGGTAATCATGAAAAGAAGTGACTGGCTGTTTTTTCCAGTAGATTTCCCCTTTCATGAGAAATGTTGTTGTTATGGTATCTTCCTCTGTCCATTAGCAATGTGCCCGGGAGGAACATACCATGAAAAAGGGAGGGTGACAGCTTTGATGTGGTCTCTGCAAACTGTGAGAGGGTGCACAAGCATTCACCATCACGTGTGTGACGGAGGTTTGGCTCTCAGTGTCAGACAGGACCATCTGGTGTTTTGGTGAAAATTAAAGGGCGCTTCTACCTGAACAACTAAAGTGTGGGGATATTATGGATGTTTACCTGTCTTCTGTAAAGCATTTAATGGTGGGAATATCAAGCTGAAAGTGCTTTGTTTGGTTTTTATATCATTGTGCTTGCTGACTGTCAGCAGGCAGTGGACAAGCACACAGTGCATTCGAGGCAAAGGAAAAATATGGAGTAAACCGCACACAGTTCTTAGGATGTTTTCAAACGTGCGGTGTGTTTGTACCTCGTAATGGTCAGATGTGTCTGGACGGGAGCAAGAAAAGTAAGTACAGGAAGAAGGTCCTGTGAGAGAAAATATGGAGCAAGTTCACATTGATCAACGGCATTTGCTCTTTGCCGTGGTGGTTGTCTGGGCAATATACGGTATGTCACCCAGCAGAATGTTCAATATACTTTGCGGTTTAGGCTCAGACTTATGGAGCACAGGTGGTAGTTGGGTCTGATCGAGGTCAGATCAGTTTCCCACCACAAACAAACCGCTCCAGTGTTCGTTCGGGACAGGAACTGTGACCACCTCGTCTCAAGGGTCTTGTGCGATTGTTGTGTTCAAACCTGCTCAAACAAACCGCACCAAGGGGGAAAACAAACCAGGGTGCATTTAAAGTGGACTAAAACGCTCTTTTACAGGCCCACATAACAACAGTGATTCCTGACCCAGCCCGAAGCTCTCGTTCATTGAAATACTTTTCACCTTAATGTGCTTCACTAGTAGAGACGGTGATGAGAGGCAAAAACAAATATTACAAAACACAATTGATGAAATACAGAAACAAGTGAATGCTCAGCGGGTTTGACTGACCAAACTCTTTTGTGTATGTCTCTGCAGAGAAAGTTCGTGAGATCCAGGAGAAACTTGAAGCCTTCATAGAAGCTCTTCACAAGGAGAAATAGCAGAAACAGGTATTTATCCCTACAGTCACTCTGATCCTTTAGGAAATCTTATTTTATTTGTGTTATAACCTTTCCTGTTGTTTCATGAAATCCTGAAAAGTGTCTATGAACCACATATAATGTAATGAAAAGAATGAATGTTCAGTAAAGTGAAGTCTGTCAGTGGTAAAACTCTTCAGAATAAATGTCTGCTCTCTTGCTCCTTTCCTTGTCTTTACAGGATCATTGAAAGAAAACTTATGGATGACAGCAATGCACTGAACTAAGAGAAACAAATGGGCGCCCACTGTAAATGATCATCACCCCTTGGCTCTGACCCCGCTCACCAGATTTTAACGCCCCTTGCGTAACTTCCTGTGGCTCAGGAAGCTGACGGAAAGGAGTGGAAGGAATAAACCAGACGAAAAACATTTATCAGGCTTTTGCTTCAATTTTTCTTTCTTTTTTTTCTGGTGAACTGTGTAAAGTAGAGTTGGATTCCTCTGTGTTAAGGAGTGCAAACACTGGTGAAGCAAGAAGAAAAGTCAAAGCTTTCAACAGTTATTTCAATCTTATGACCGCTCCTCTCCCTCGTCTCTAATTTCTCTCCTTTTTTGCTTTGCTGGTGGTGCCTGGTTATGCATGAGTGTATGAGTGTGTGCTCACTGATCTGTGTGTAGAGAGAAACATCATTGGCACAGTCCTTGATCAAAGACCTTGAATTTCACCTCTTCACCTAACCCGGTGCTCCCAAAGTATACCACCTACCTGGTACATTTTGAATTTGCTTTATTTCCTAACGTTGGAAAGACCCGTTTAGCTACATTTACTGTTAGAAGCACTTTGTTAACCTTTCCGTGACGCTCTCTTCTGGACTTACTCTTGTGTTTATTTTCAGCAGATATTCTCACCTTAACTCTGGATGAAGAAACGGCAAATTGAATGGTGATTTAGATATTTCTGCCAAATATCCTGCTGCTGTTGTCATTCCTGTAACTCAGCCTCTCTTTCTATATGTCTGTCCATGTGTGTGGCCTGAGACACCACACAGGAGTCTCTGCAGTGGAAACATGTCATCTATAACCTGCATTTGGAGGTTATAGCTTGCTAAAGAATAATCACACCCCTGTTAATGTGTCAAAAGGTAAATGTGTTTTTTTATCGATTATCTAAGAATATCCGCTCATATAATCAGTAACGTTCTTAAAGCCACTGTATGCGTCATCTGACACACCGATCAGGGAGTTGGATGAAGGTGGAAACCCTCTCTCCATCGGCCTACTCAGTGCAGTCCATGCACGGCAACATTCACGTTCACCCTCTGATGGCTTCCCTGATCGAGTCGGATGGGGCTGCTTATGTGAGAGGCGTACTGCAGCCTTTTAGCTCATATTTACACATGGTGGTAACTCTGCATTCGCCCTCATTATCCAAGGTGTAACTCAAATAGTTGTTTGTGTACTTTGTGTATCCCAGTGGTAGAATAATATATCCACCAGGGGAAAATGTGAAACCTGAATCATCCCTGTCACACACCCAAACAAAATAAATAGCAGCCTCACCTTCTCATACCTCTCTGGCTACTTTCTGGTGGTCATAGTTGCTGTTTTGCTGATGTGATGAAGTTTTTTACACCATTGGCTAATTTAGAGATACTTCCCCAAGTTATGTTATTAGACTATGTAACTTACTGCACTTGTCTCTCCTTCACCTCTGCTTCAGCATTTACTGGTCTTCTGTCTGTCCATCCTCACCTAGTCCCAGTTTTCATCCAGGATATTTGGCAGGTTGATTTTGTTGGATTTGATTTTATATCAGTTTCTTTATTTACGTAGGATCACTTATTCCTGTTTCCTTTTTCTGTCTGGACTGTCGGTAGATGTTATGTTTCATTCAGGGAAGAGATCAAACACACACACAGGGAAAGCACTTATCTGTCGTTATAAATGAACAGCAGGTCTGGGATCCATAAAGAAAGAATGAATACGATGGTGGTAAATTATAAGAATCAAAATCCTGGCACTTCCATCTCACATCCACCTCTCATCCCCCCCATTCACTCTTTGCCCATCACTTGGACCATTTTCCTCCCGTCCATCCTCACACTGGCTCCGACGTAGTGTTTCATACCTGACTGATAAAAGGGGTGAGAGAGCGAGTCGTCCCAGTTTAATTATTATGTGTATTTGGACGTATATATAACACACTGTGCATTCTGTACAGCTAAACTAAAAGCAAAGCGGTGGAGCAATTTATGTACAGCACCTGTAGGCTGAGCGGCACACACGTTGGACAGAAAGACGGTGGGATGGTTTAAATGTTTTATGTTGTAGAATGGTATGTTTGCATGGTGTACCCCATCACATGCTTTATTTATTACATTTGTGTTCAATGGGAATAAATGTTCAAATAAAAATGACATGAATAAAGAGAATAGATGTTTTCCATGATGTGCCAACCTTTTCTCATGTACTTGAAGAGGGAAAATGATTATGATACCTCAGAGGAATGGAGGACTGCTGGCAGGAGCCCTCCAAACCATAAAACTACCAATAACCTGGCAGAACGATACAGGTAGAATATCTGTATCCAAAGTACAGTGATGAACATGGGAGATATGAATCACCCCTGACAAATGAGCTGATTTTACTGGAAAATAAGTGCAGTTTGCTCACGATGAAGTTAATGTTTGAAATTGCAAGATAACGCTGCCAGACCAGGAAGCAGATGAATGTGTGCTTACTTTCTACTGTTGGATAGATAGCTTGCATATTTTCTGAACTTTGACACGGAGTCTTTGAAGAACGAATGGTGGAGTTGTTGGCTGTGATTCCATTACACAGCGAGCGGACCGTTATCCTTCAGCTGGTTGCTGCTGGGTACAGTGACCTGTGTGCTGATGTGGTCAGGCCTCTGCTCCAGGTCTGGCAAACCCTCAGAGTATTTATCTCTGCAGGCTGTGATCCCAGACCAGGCTGCAGACACAGTGTGGCCCGGGGCAAGGAGGCAGCCGAGGGCCCAGCTGATTAATCAGTCCGGGTCCAGAGGTCCTCCACTCCTGGGCATCCTCTTTTCTTTCACAAGAGTTGG